>LR750139.1:0-54563 GCA_902729485.2 Mus minutoides
TGACAAATACAGAAGTGGATGCTCACAGCCATCCATTGGACTGAGCACAGGGTCCCCAATAAAGGAGCTAGAGAAAAGACCTAAGAAGCTGAAGGAGTTTGCAGCTCCATAGAAGGAACAACAATATGAACTAACCAGTACCTGCAGAGCTCCCTGGGACTAAACCACTAACCAAAGAGTACACATGGTGGGACTCATGGCTCCAGCTGCATATGTAGCAGAGGATGGACCAGTCGGACATCAGTAGGAGGAGAGGCCCTTGGTCCTGTGAAGGCTCTATGCCCCAATATAGGGGAATGCCATGGCTAGGAATCGGGAGTGGGTGGGTTGGTAAGCAGGGAGAGAGGTAAGGGGATAGAGAGAGGAGGTTTTTGGAGGAGAAACCAGGAACAGGGATAACATTTTAAATGAAAATAAAGAAAATATCCAATTTAATAAAAACTATGAAACTCAAAGGAGAAGAAATGGGCTTAGTGTTTAAGAGCACTGGTTGCTACTGCAGAGTATCTGGATTCAGTTCCCAGCACCCACATGGCAGCTCACAACCATCCGTAAACTCCAGTTCCAGGAGATCCTATGCCTTCTTCTGAACTCCTCAAGTACCAGGCACACTTGTGGTATGCACTCATACATGGAGGCAAAACACTCAGACACATAAACTTTTATTTTAAAAAATAATTATATATAGGCTAATTATCCAGAAGTCCCATGGGGCTTAGACTTCACAGGCTTCCAAGAACGTTGAGTCTAGTAAACACTCATTTCTCAATTCAGACCCTTTGCTACCCTAGTGGGGCTATGGCTCAGGGGCAGAAGAAAAGTAGACAGCAGGACTCAATAGGATTGAAAAAAATGTGACCCCACCACAGTTCTCTGCAAATATCAAGGAAATGAATCACATACTGAAGACAATACCATTTGAAGGGTATAAATTCATTTTTACAACTATTTTTCACTATGAAACCTTTGACCATCAATGAAAATATTTAATATTCATTAGAGATAAAGCTGAATAACCAAAATTCAAGAGAAAAAAAAAAGAACAACAAAAGACAAATAGTATGTTAATAGCAGAGATTTAAAACATAATTAGGACCAATTATGCTGAAAATAGAGAGACTTTTAATAAAAAGCTAAGGACTATGCAAAAAGATATAAATGGAAAATACAACAATTGAAATAAATTTATGGAAGCTGAAATGTAGCTAAAGAAAATCAGCATGAAAAACAATCACAAAGTAAAGCAGACAGCTCCAATAAAACCACAATTGAAATATCTCACATCATGAAATTTAGTATCATACTGAAAATTCCTGTTTAAATTATCTTCAGTACAAGAATTTTGTATGTAGATTTGGGTCTCATCTGTAAACTATTCCTTTACGTGTATACCAAGCTTCCCAAGTCTGAAGCTCTCGTGTCCCAGGCATCTTAAGTAAGAGAGATTCAGCCTGACCTTTCTACTTTTGCAAATGGCACATTCACCAGTAATTTTTCAATAAATTAAGTATTGTGCCTAATGAAATATTTTCCTTTCTCTAGCCTTTCTGCTATAATCAGAGACCTGAAGATGTGAACAAACTTTGTGGTATATCTGCTTCACGTCCTTAAGGTCCAGTTAGTCAAAGGGAAATGGGGGTAGGAAAGGTAAATGCGGTATTGCCAGCAACTGCATGGCCAGTGGGCAGGATCCAAACGGCACAGCCCTGGACAGATGAATCCAAGGCAACCCATCAGCATCCTTACCATATGTCTGTAGATCTTCCGTGAGCTTGTCCATGTCAATATGCAACTGGCTCTCTACAAAGTTTCTTATAAATTTGTTTCTCAGGGCATCCTAAAAGAAAACAAGGAAGCTTAACAGAAATGATTTGTACTTACTTATTAAACTTATTGGAAGTTTTATGATACATGAAAAAGAAACATAAAATGTATCCACTTAAAAGAAGTTTAAGGTATGCCTTGGGTAGTTGTCAATTTGACAACATAGAAAGTTGCTTGAGAAAAGGGATTCTGAGTTGAGAAACCACTCCTACTAGATTGGCCTGTGGCAAGTCTTTGAGGCATTTTCTTTTCTTTTTTTTTCTTTTCTTTTGATTAGATATTTTCTTCATTTACATTTCAAATGCTATTTCCTTTCCTAGTTTCCTCTCCAAAAGTCTCCTTTATCCTCCCCCCACCCTGCTCCCCAACCCACCCACTCCCACTTCCTGGCCCTCACATTCCCCTGTACTAGGGTATATAATCTTCACAAGACCAAGGGGCCTCTCCTCCCAATGATGGCCGACTAGACCATCTTCTGCTACATATGCAACTAAAGACACGAGCTCTGGGGGGTACTGGTTAGTTCATATTGTTGTTCCTCCTATAGGGTTGCAGACCCCTTCAGCTCCTTGGGTACTTTCTCTAGCTCCTTCATTGGGGTCCTGTGTTTCATCCAATAGATGACTGTGAGCATCCACTTCTGTATTTGCCAGGCACTGGCAGAGCCTCACACGAGACAGCTATATCTATGACCAATGTGAGAAGGCCAGCTCCCTGTCTGTAGTGACCAATGTGAGAAGGCCAGCTCCCTGTATTTAGTGACCAATGTGGAAAGGCCAGCTCTCTATCTGTAGTGACCAACGTGAGAAGGCCAGCTCCCTGTCTGTAGTGACCAATGTGAGAAGGCCAGCTCCCTGTCTGTAGTGACCAATGTGAAAAGGCCAGCTCCCTGTCTGTAGTGACCAATGTGAGAAGGCCAGCTACCTGTCTGTGGTGCCATCCCTGTGCTAGTGGTCCTGAGTTATATAAAAAAAAAGCAGGCTGCACAAGCTACAAGTGCAAGCAAGTAAGCAGCATCCCTCCATGACTTCTGCTTCAGTTTCTGCCTCTAGGTTCTTGCCTTGACTTCCCTCAGTGATGAACCATGATTTGGAAGTGTACTTAATATAAACTCTATCTTCCCCAAGTTGCTTTTATTCATGGTATTTTATCACAGCAATAGAACCCCTAAGACAAGGCATTATAATAAAAAAGTCAGCATTTGATACAGTCTTGAGCCATGATAAATAAAGGTAATGATTATAAATATTATAACTGCAATGATGTTCTAATACTGAAACTTAGTAGATTTGAGCAAATTTTCCTGATGAAATCACAGAGCTATCTTTTCTTTCCCATGTTTCCTTCCCTGAATCACATTTGGGCAAGTCTGTTGTCTGCAGCGAGGTAGTGCTCCTCCCCCAGGACTCCAGCCTTCCTCGGGCTCTCTAGTGAGGCTGATGTACAAAGCTGTGACTTCCTCGGGCTCTCTCGTGAGGCTGATGTACAAAGCTGTGACTTTAAAATGTGACTTCAAAGGTTGCTGACGCTTTGCTCTTCTCTCCATGTTCTAATGTCACCTCACCTATCAATGGTTTTGCTGTGGAGAGTTCTCCAAAAGTAATCTGACTCCATAAAATTCCGCAGTGTGGTTTTGCAATGGGAATGCATATACTTGAAACAAATTTCCATACCCAACAAACATCAAGAAAGCTACAGACACAGTGGGTCTTTATGGCAGACTTAAGATGTGTGGGAGTTATAAAATTTGCTAGTTCTGGAAGGGTGAGATGGCTCAGTAGTTAAAGACTCTTGCTGTCAAGCCTGATGACCTGAGTTCAAGTCCCTGGTCCCAAATAGTGGAGAGAGTATACACATACACAGATACCTAAATATGTTGTTTTTTTAAAGAAGGGACTTTCTAGTTTGTAAATGGATAGTGATAGTTATCTATGCTTTAGTCTAGAACACATTATGTCTTCTTACGTGATCTGTTCCTTCTGCACGTAAACTCCATCTCTACTCACCCCTGCCTTGCCCTTTATTGGTTTTATCTACTCAGATCTATTGAGGCAAGACTGCATTATGAAGTCTGGCTGCTTGCTCTTTCTTAAATCTTGTCTATCTTCCTTCGCTGGGCATTAGCTATTTTCCAGACAGTGTGCAGGGTACTTTATTACACATTAGTTAATTTAATCTCAGAGAATTCCCTAGGGGAAATTAATGCTGCCTTTTACTGGAAGGAAAATAAGCTGGAGAGCAGATGGGGCACCACCCAAAAGTAGTAAGGACGCCATCTAGTGGCACAGCCAGGCTTGAATTTCCCTGCAGACAGTTTTCCACACCAAGAGCCCCCTGAGAAGTAACCTGTGACCACACAGCCTGAGTAGGGCAAAAGTTCTGTAAGGCTGAATGAGGGACTTTGATTTCGGACATTTCTCCTTGTAAGTAGACATCTTGTGGTGTCAGGCTCACAGTGCACTTGGTGATTACAAATACAGGGTGCTAGTATTTGTAGCT
The DNA here is from genome assembly GCA_902729485.2 of Mus minutoides. Lineage (NCBI taxonomy): Eukaryota > Metazoa > Chordata > Mammalia > Rodentia > Muridae > Mus > Mus minutoides. The sequence goes on from LR750139.1 coordinate 4,324, forward strand.
ACTACAAAGACCTTATAAAACCCAAAGCATCTTCTATCAGGTTCATTACAGAAACAGTGAATAAGATCCATGTTAACAAAGGAATCCATGGACAAACAAGTTAAAGAAGAAGAGTATTACAGCACTAGATGCCGTGTTTGTGAAGCTGCAGAGCTGACGGACCAGAGTCTAGAGCCTCGCCTTGTGTCTGTTGCCTTGTTTTGTGTCAGATGTGCATCATCAACGTGTGCTCTTGACTCTGCTCTATCCCAGCACACCCCACCCCTGCTCTGTCCCAGCACACCCCACCCCCTGTTTTGCCTTAGCAGCTGTTGCTTGGGGAGAAATTATTTCTCTTCAAATTAATATTTCTTTTCTTTTCTTTTCTTTTCTTTTCTTTTCTTTTCTTTTCTTTTTCGGTTTTTTTTCAAGACAGTGTTTCTCTGTGTAGTCCTGGCTGTCCTGAAACTCACTTTGTAGACCAGGCTGGCCGCAAACTCAGAAATCCGCCTGCCTCTGCCTCCCAAGTGCTGGAATTAAAGGTGTGCGCCACCACACCGGGCTCAAATTAATATTTCTTATTCTGTGAAAGTTTCATAAATTTAAGTAACATCTATTGATCATATCCATCCACCACCTGGTCCAACTCCCCCTAGCATCCCTGTCCATCTCTCCCTAAATCTAAAATCTTTTAATGTTATTTTTGTTATAATTAACTCCCTGAGTCCAACTGGTGATACCATGTGCATGTGGGTTTGTAGCCACGGAGCATGAGCAACCTACCAACAGCCACATTCCCAAGGGATAGAGACTATCCACTCTTAGAGAACCTAGAACCACCCAACATCTTTGCATCTCTGACCAACCTCAAAGCTCACCTCTCTTACACTCAAAGATGTTATCATTTTCTTGTTCATAAATAAGAATCCCAATACACAGCCCTAGACAGTGGCAAGGTGACAATGAATTATAACTATTTATTGTGGCTCCTAAGTCCATGACATAAACTGTTTGTCCAGTGGGTAGCATATAATTCAAACATGAACAAACTGTGGGCCAATTTTCTCATACTACCAGGTTTTCGAGTTATGATTTCACAAATGCCCAAAAGTTATTAGGTGACCTACCTGAGCTATCATTTTATAAGTAATGGCTCTTGGGATGTTAAGAAATTGACTTGTTTAAAGTTATAATTTGTCAAAATTAGAGATTTTTATCTCTATTCACATATATTAATTATAGATAATAATGGCTTTCATCATGAAATCTCAATATATGTACATAATAAATTTGATTATATTCATGCCCTACTCCCTTCTCCTATTCCTATCCCACTCCTGCTGGGCCCCACCTCCCCAGCTAGTCCCCTGTTTCTGTCTAATATTTTGGGTTTATTTTCTTTTTTTGTTTTGGGTGACCTAAACACTACTGAGAAATGATATCAAAATAAACTTACAACTGAAAAGAATGTAAACTATTTTTAAAGCATTAAATTTAATAAAGAATCCAAGTTATCAATATTAGTAGATTATAATTTTACATAGTGCCAATTTGCATGGGGAAAACATTAAATATTCATAACAGTTTTTAAGCATATCCAACTGCTGAAAACTTTCCAGGTGAACTAGAGGACCCATGCATGCTTCAGACTAGTTAAATTTTCCATAACGACACCCCATATCTCAGTCAAATTGTAGCAGGCAATTCCTAGCCCTAGGTCACTACCTCAGTCACATACCTGCAACTGGTTGAACATTCGGCCATTTCCACCTCCCTGGAAAAGTTTGGATATCTTCAGAAATGTTTTCGATAAGACTTTTATCTTATCCACAAAGTAAAATGTATAATTAGCCTGCAATGTGGAATACACAAAGATATGCCTTTAATTGTTGTGTCAAGCTAGAACAAGGTATCAAACATCTAAGTGACATGGTCATCCCAGAATCAGACGTTTGCATGAAAGTATTCAGTGTTCTCTAAGGTTACATGTCTTCTAGATCTTTCCATTGCATACACCTGACACTTGCCACTGTATTCCCAGGGTTAAGCCCTCTGATATTCAGAGAAAATATCTTCATATATACTGACTAAGCAAAATACATTTGCACACATCTCCAGTTACTCCAAAATATGTCCTCAACTAATAGCAATATGTTTGTTTTCCAATACCAGTAGAGATTAAATGTTATTCCTTTATTGCTGCTAGCAGAGTGCAGTCATACACAATATTTCAAAAATAATTTGATGTTATAAAATTATGCATAGTCACAAGCCCATAAAAATATTCATACCTTATTCCTCTCAGGAAAAAAAACTATCCTAGGGAAATAACTTAAATAAATATAAAGTTGTATCCAAAAAGATGACACTTGCCAACAATTATATCTAATATTGAAAATGGCCTTCCATAATATCAAAAACTGAAATAAGGAAGGAGAATTTGAGAGTCTGGTCATTTCTCCCAAGGGTCACTGGGAGCCTCTCTCAGCAGCAGGAAGTAAAGAACACTCAATACAGCTAAGAGAGGAAGCTTCTAACACTTAACTTCAGTATTCAGGAAAAGCAAGTGCAGATTGCTATAACCACTAACCTAAATGAATAAATTGATGCTTTGGCAGGAGACAGAGTACATACCAAATTTTCACCATGCTGTTAAAAAAAAAAACCGCAGGCACGAACAGGTTGAATACATTATAAATGCAATGATTTAAGAGGGTTATAAAAACTCTTAACTCTGATATAGAGAATATCTGCAGACACATATAAATCCATGACCATGTGAATATAGATAGATAAAGTAATATCAGATTTAATAAGTCAAAATACCCTAACTTATTTTACATATGCACACCCTGACCTTCCAAAGCCCAAGAATTTATTACAAATTCATTTCAAAGAGCATATTGTTTAAATGTGTATTATTCATTTTTAATCAAAAGTTCATGCAAATAATTTTGCAATTTAAAACATTATCATTAATCATATTTTCTTAAGCTTTAAGAGTGTGTTGTGTAAATTACCCAGTAAAAAATTAGAATACCATTAGTTATCAAAATGTATTGGGTATAACTGAAGTTCAGATCCAAATACATGTGTTATTAAACTGAAAAGTAAAAGGTAATCATGCATTTAACACACTAATAAAATAATAAGACTGGTAGGTGATATTCTTGCTTGTCCCAAGTCCACTGGCTTTTACAGTGCACAAAAACCTTTTTTTTATCTGAAAGAGCACAACATGGGATAAGGAGGAATATAGGAAGGTTTGGAGGGATATGGGAAGGTTTGGAGGGATATAGGAAGGTTTGGAAAGATATGAGAAGGTTTGGAGGGATATAGGAAGGTTTGGAGGGATATGGGAAGGTTTGGAGGGATAGAGAAAGGTTTGGAGGGATATAGGATGGTTTGGAGGTATATAGGAAGGGTTAGAGGGAGGGATTGGAAGGAGAGAAATGATATATTATAATTTCAACAAACAAACAATTTGAAATATATAAGTAAAGTAACATAAAACAGAATGTCTAAGGAAAGAAAAGGAAGAGATTAATCAAGATAAATGTAAAACATAAATGATTTACAAAAGCAGAAGAAAGATTCCTCTGTATAAATAACAAAATGTATATATCTCTGAGAGGCTCAGTTCTCAGTTATTTAATATTTGCTGAACTACTCAGATTCATTTAAATCATTTAATCCATGATAAATATTGAATTTTAGTTTGCTTTCTGTTGCTGTGATTAACACCATGACCAAGAGCTACTTGAGGAGGAAAGGGTTTAGTTTATAGATTATAGTTCTTCTCCAAGGGAAGCCTGGGCAAGAATTAGAGTAAAGACCACAGAAGAACACTTACTGGCTTGCTTTCTCTGGCTTGGTCAGCTACCTTTCTTACATAGTCCAGGCCCAACTGTGTTGAAATAGCACCGTCCACAGTGGGTTGGGTCCTTATATCAATCAACAACTAAGAAAACGCTCCATAGACATTGGCACAGGCCAATCTGATCTAGGCAATTTCTCAATGGAGGTTCCTTTTTCCTATGTGTCCCTGGGTTATTATCAAACTGACAGCTGAAACTAACAATGACATATTGACAAATATGATTTTAAAGTTCAGGATAATTTACATATAGTAACATCAGCAAAGCTATCAAATGTAAAAATTCCTTATAACACATTCTGACGTATGGTGTTTGTTTTTGCATTTTGGTTAAGATGTACATTAAAAACAAAGTGAAAAATTACCAAAAAGCTGTAGGAAATCCTCATCTACAAACCATGTGCTAGTTGTATGGATGAAAAGCATATGAAACCAGTAGTAATCAGTCTGATGAGGCTCTCTATCCCCAAGAACATGATCTTCAAACATTATGAGTTTAAAGTGGTAGGAACTAGAAAAATGTTCAATTAAAAAAGTTCTTGCCTCCTGAGTGTAAGGACCTGCATTTTGATCCCCAGAACCCATATAAGCAGCTGGGTATGAGAACATGCACCTGAAATTGTGGCAGTTGTGCAGAAACATGAGCATTCCTGAGGCATGCTGGTCAGCCAGACTAGCCCAACCAATGAGCTCCAGGTTCAGTGAGACCCTGGATCATACCTAAGTGGGGACATTTTGATTGTAGGATGTAGAGAAATTGATTTTACACTGACAAGATGCATCATCATTGCTGTTGGTTTCAGTGTCAGAAGTTGCTATATAGGCTGCTGGGGAAACAGATACATCAGTGGTCTTACCCACTCCTGGGCTGTGTGTGCATTATAATACCAACCTGCCAGGCAAATACTATTACTATACTACACTAAGTAGTATGTGTATGTTATTATACAAATTCTACCCAATACTGTAATATTGACATTACTATTATGGGGTCAACTAGATGCTTTCTGTTCCAATTTGAGGTTCACTCTACAGGAGGGAGTTGCTATCTGGTATGGTAAATCTGGTCCAGTGTCCTCAGTCATGAAATTGATAGGCACTAGTGGGGACCCTGATATTTTTATTTTACTAAATGTGCATGCTATCAAATTGCCTTCTAACATTCATATTTCTACCCATTGATCTGTGGAACTCACAGCCTTGGTCAGAGAATCAGCCTTTTGCTGTGGGCAGCAGTGAATACAGACCACTACCTGGTAAAAGTGCTGAGAGTAAGTGCCTGCGAGTGCTCATTCCTAAACAGCAAGAGGGCATCATGGGAGATGGGGAGAGTAGAGAATGTGAGAGCTGAAGGATGGGGAAAGGTACTGTACAGTGCTGGACACGGCAGGGCTGGTGCACATGAACTCCAAGCCACAGCTGTTCCAGACAAGTAATGTAGATGTCACTTAATCTGATCAATGGTGTTAAAGGAACAAAGAACAGTGCCAAATGAAGGCTGTGTCCAATATGTTACCAGGGAATATTAGTCAGCAATAAAAATGAATGAATTACTGCACATAAAACTTGGGGGAAATGTGCTTGATAAAAATAAGCCAATCCCTGGCACTTACTTATTACATTATACTACCTCCTTAACAATCTAGAAGTAATACAATCCAAAAGAGATCCCAGGTCTTCAGGCTAGGACTTGGCGAAAGTGGGTTAGGCATGATGTGGTTAGGTATGAGAGGATTATCCCAAGGACCTTGCAGTGACAGGATGATTATGTCTCTGACCTGAGGTAGATACATGAACTTACACAGAAATGATCTCCCAAAACAAAAGTTCCCATAGACACACACAAACACAAGCAGAAGGGAAATAGGGAGAGCTGGTAAGAGTGAATCACGGCAAAGTTTAGTCAAGGGGCATGAGACTTTCCTGTCACTCCTGACAGTGCACATAAACACATAATGAGCTCAAAGACAAAAGTTAACTTTTATACAGATTCAGAAGCCCAATCGAAACTGCCTAGTGAACAAAGATAGACCAGGACAGGAGAAAGAGAGAGATAAGGGAAGGGCAGGAAGGAGAGAGGGGGGAGTAGGAGGGGAGAGGGAGAAGGAGAGGGAGANTGCCCTGAGCTCTATTTAGCAGTCAAATCAGTAGAACTTATTGTTAGGGTAAAGGTCATGGATGCTTTGCTATTTTACTAGGGAGTTTCTGTGTAGCTATGCCTAAAGCTTTGTTGTGATAATTGTCACATGAAAATGTTTTCCAATGTTTTACTTTGCTTAAATATGTAAAGAGAATAAATCACAAGATCAAACTTCAGACATTTTGACCCACAACTTCTGGTCTGCACAAATGGCGACGAACTAAGTTTCAGACTTCATGTAAATCATCTCCTCACAGGCCATGAAGCTTATGAGATCCCTGAAAGGAAGAGCGTCAGTAGTCCCACAAAGAAGATGGGCCTGGACTTTGACCTTCCCAGACAGAGGGCGTGTCTTGATATGCTCTCCTTTAGTAGAGACTGAATGAGAGGATAATTCCCATTACATGGCCAGAAATGGTAGAAGTGGTCTAAAGGTATAATAATGATGCAGGCCCACAACATCCCAGATGTAAAAAGAAGCATTGTGCAGTCACCTCTATGCACTTGTATAGTATCTAGTCTCACATAACAAGCACACCTTTGCTTTTCAGGCTTCCTTAGAGACCTTGTGTTTAACAGAGGTTTGTGATGGAAAGATTTTTTCATAAACTATAATTTCTCTTACCCTGGACAACCCTACTGAGTTTCAATAAATGACTCCATATTGGAGATTTTTACCTATCTGAAACCTTGCTCCAGGCTGAGCCATTAAAAACTTGCTCTCAAATCACTGGTAAGATGCCCATAATCAGAAAGCAGATTTCTATGAATTTCATTCCCTCCACAGGGATCCCTGGAGACAATGTCAACCTGCCCGGGGTGGGGGGGGGGGGGGGGGAGTTTCCTTCAGACACTCCTCTGACCATGTTAACAGTCTACACAGCCTCTCCTGGCTCTAGCCCAGTCTTGGGCAATGACTACTTTCTGACATATTCCAACTTCAATAAATATCCAAGCCAACTGCTTCATATCTACTCATCAATTATATACTTATTTGTAGTATATAACTACTAAATGGAAAGACAGCAATGACTTATGTTCTCCTTTAGCATATAAAATTCATTCTTTTCCTCCAAGTGATGAACTTCTAAAGACAGAGTTGTAATGGTAGGTGAAAGGCCATACCTAATGTTATACAAAGGCAACATTAAAGGCCTATATAAAAGCTAGTCCATGTGCTTAAATAGCTAACCAGTACTCCAACAGGTAAAGTGCAGATTGCATATACAGAATCCTTACTGTTTAATGGCTGGAATCAAATATATTATCAATAAAAAGAATTCCAGCAGTCCAGGTCCCAAATTTCACTTTGAACCACAGATTTTCATTTAATAGCCTATACACTTGAAATGTAGATTTCCCTAGCCTTTATTATTTTGTATAACTAAAATGGTCCTAATTGTGCTTGAGTCTTGTGAGAAATAGGCAAGAAAGTATTTGGGAGTGTTCATTCTTATGCTTAAATCTTTTAAAAGAAGTATTCAATGAACAGTAGTTTTACAACTGAGAAAATAAAATTATCATGTTATAATTCCAGAAATATGAGAACAGTAACATGGTCCATTTGGCATCCTCTCCCATTCAGATACAATCAGAGAATCAGTAGAAAGATGACACTGACGATCACTTTCTCCTCATCATAATCCGACATCCCAGCTCCAAAGCTTGAAGCTAGCCAGTGCGTGGGAATCCATCATCGCTAATCTGCTCTCTTTCTCTGACTGTGTCTCCACACCCTGATCACCCTGATCACACCCTAAAACTGAGAGCAGTAACTGAACTGTATACACATGTGAATTCATGAAAAGAAAGCAATGAAATGTACCAGAAAAGTCTTAGATAAAACACTGAGTGGGAGATCAAAAAGACCTGGGAATGAGTGCAAAAGTTACGCATCCCTAAAACTCAGCTTCTTCATCTGGGAAGTGAAAATGTCAACTGCTAATCTCTATAGTAGACCTGCAGCATTGACAAGGTGACCAGCCTGTGTGGGCTCATGGTGTAAGGGTTAGAGGGAATAGTTATTCCTCAATCTTGTTTCAAATTTGTACTTGATTAGAATTTCTTCTTGAGAACTACTGAGCAGTGTAGAAACTATATGCCTCAAAAGTCTCATTTCTCTAAAGAAACAATTTATGACTGACTGCTCCAGTCATCAAGTTAGCATCTGGCAACTTTCCTGTCACCCCTGTTCTCAGTGATGAGGATGGACCCTGTAATCTTTCTCTTTTAGGACAACGTTAAGATTACATCCTTCTGATACTCCAGAGTATAGATGCTCAGGCACCTTTCTGCCTTTTGCTATGGTGCTATCTTCAATGCAGTTTGGAACTCAAGTCAGAGACGAAAGACGACTTCCACAAGGGTGTGTTATATTCTCTGCCAGTCTCTGCCATTACTGCAGTCTCCAGTGTTATCTTTCTATTACTGACCATTCCTCTTACTCTTATGCTTTTTATAGTTATGATCATCCATATTAAACTTGCCCTGCTTTCTTTATCTTCTTAGTCTCTTTACCTTGGAATATAACAAAATTGACACTGTGCTCAGAAAAATGGTAATACCTGAGAAGAAAAGATAACAAAATTCACTATGTTAAGACCACTTAAGCATGCCAAGAAGGTGAAGTTTTTAAACTCACTTCAATCATTTTAGAAGGTGACAGAGGTAAAAAGCACAGGGATCAGGTGATGGGAGGTTGATGCAGGGACACTAATCCTTTGATGTCTTTTATGAGGTAGGTCTCTACATTATAGTCATAAAGTGACCACAGTCTCTAGGAGGCTTCAGTTGTCAGGAATTCACATGCTTTTTAGTCTCTGGCTCCTGCTACCAGCACAGATCCCAATATAGAAAGTTCCTGGACTGCAGGAAGATCTGGAAATGGGCCATCAACCACCAGTCCCCTTGTTCCTAGCTGCACACTGTCCTTGGTCTGCAGAAATCTGCTCAGTCACAGGTCAGTAGGCCCACAGAAATAGGCAGGTCTAATATCTGCTTCCATGACCTCTCAGTAAATGACTGTCAGAATGAAAAAGACATTCTTGGTTCTCCAGCCCAGGAGGTCTCTTGTGACCAAAGAGAAAAGAACACTTGGCTCAATACTAGGGAAACATTTTAATTAAGAAAGCAGTCTGAACAGCACCACCTCCTCCTTGTCATCCAGCTGGCCTTGAAACAAAATCCTTCATATCTCAGTGCATTCCACTAAGTCAGCACAGGCCTCACTTGGTCCCGTTGTGTCCTGCTGCTTCTGTAGAAGACAAGAGACAGTGGGACTGTGCACTGTCCTGGCTTGGACAGAGGATTTGAATGATTTATCTAGTAGGCATCTAGGTCTCATTTTTCTGGTGGAGGAAAAGAGTGCTTTTAAGAGAAGCAGTAAGCTTGAGGCTACACATAATTTGGCAAAGGAGTGCTTAAACCCCACCTTCCTGACCAAGAGATTGCAATTCTTGCCAACCTGAGTTTCACAAATTAAATCAAAGAAAAATCACCGATTTTCATTACTATTTTCCTGTAAAATTGGTAGTTTCCTATGTTTCTACCTAATAAGAAATAACTAAGAAGCTAAGACTAAGAAGGAACACCCACAGCTGTCCATCACTGACCAAGAACAACTCTGAAAATTGTCATCATCATCCCAGTTCATGCTGTGCACACAGCTTAGAGTGCATTGATATGAATGTAAATGATACAGGTTAATCAAGAGACATGACCAGCACACGATATATGAGGTGTTACAGCTAGAACATGGCTTACTGTTTTACAGTCAAGCATTTTCATAAGTACTAGACACTCTGAAATAATAATAAACATACAGTATACCAAATTCATAAAACAGTAGCATAATTGTCAGTATTAAATTTAGTACAGAGCACACAATTCTCTGTTCTCTATTTTATCCAAAGCGCCAGCATCATCACAAACACATGAGTAATGCATTGTGCAATGACTTGATGACAGCTATGTCGCCAAAGGGCAGTAGGAATTTCTCAGCTCCATTATAACTTCATAAGACCACCACCAATTGTGTGATCCATCACTGCCTGAAATACTGCAATGGGGAGAATGGCTTCCATTTACAGCTCCAATCACTCCAATGGTATAGAGAGCATTGCAGCAAGTATCTCTCTACTATGTGGGACATGTGACCCTGTGTTTCAAGACCAGAACCAATTTTCATAAAACTAAATGACCATAGGTGACTGCAAGAATAATTTATCTGAGGGAAAATGGTATTAATTCAGCTTTATGAGTGCAAATGTAAGATAGTACATGGTCTTTGGTGACATTAACTAGGTAGAACAAGACAAGGCACAGTCTCCAGACATGTAAACAAGCAGAGTAGACATATACTCTCAGATTACCTCTACACTTCACTCAGGGGCCAATCAAGAACCAGTGAGATCGTGTCTGGTTCTTCTGAAACCCTTATTCTGAGAACACTGATGTAATGTGTGTCCCCGCGTCTGGACCACTACATCACTGGCTGCATTTCACATTACACTATTTTTTGTTTCCTTAGCTGTTTGCCTTTTCTTTCACACTTCTGAAGAGGATCCCATCAGCAAAAAACACAACACAGCATGTAATGTGATATAAATATATGTTAATAATGATATTAATATATATTAGTATAAAATCCATAGCCTTTTTTAAAAAGTTAAACTAAGATATAGACATTTTCCATGAAATTCTTGAACTATGGGAGACCTTAGTAAGTTGTATACACATAGGGCATCGCCTAGCATTGGCTTTGGCCAGAGTGCTGGGGTGAGCATCTCTTCCAGGTGTGATGGCAGAATGACAGTCTTGAGCAGAGCTTCAGATGGAGTAGCTACTAGAGGCCTTAGTCTCCTGATAGCTAGCATTCCATCATAGGAACTTAGACTTTGGCAAATATCCCTCCTAGAGGACATTTTAAAGTTAAAAAAAAAATACTAAGTTTATAAATACTATAGAGGGCATGCTGAGGGCTGTGTGGCCACAGGCTAAGTGACAGGTGGCATGTCTAGGAGGCTTGCTGTGACATCCCATAGCAGTCTCAAGGGAAATAAGTCTAGTTCTCTTGAAAGTGCATTGGGCCAAAAATAAGTCACTGGTCCTATGACCACACAGTACATTTAAGTTACTACTAGTACTTAAAGCTTAGAGTTTGTCATTCATGGATAGGATCATCTGTATTTGACAGTAAGATCAAATTCTTCCTGTGTCTTTGGAAAAATGACTATTGAAGGTGCCTGTAGGCTCACAACCTCCCCAGAAACAAGAAAAGTCTCTCAAGAAAATACAGCACAATTGTTTACACAGAAAAAAGATAAGAAAGTATCCAGGAGAACACAATTTTTAATACAAATATTAATAGGAGTTCTTCGAATAACGAGACTGGAGAAGCTATAGAATATACTAAAAGGTGACTCATCAAAACTACACAATGTGGGGACTCGTGATTTAGGAGATCAATTTGCAGGTGCATCACTGAATTCTCTCTTCAGTATCAGATACATCAAGTGAAACAGATTAAATGCATTCCCAATGTTTTCCTGGAACTGAAACTTACCTTACCTGAAACTGTCCTATTTGTAATTTTCCTTAATTTTTGATATTAAAGTTAGAGAGTTCACTGCATTGGTGACCCTAAGTAACCTTCCCTGCCTCCAAAGCTTCCTCTAAGCAAATTACTCAGCAAATCTACACATACCATCAAGAATGACTGCGTAATGTCAGGACAAAACAAACTGGAATCAACATTAAAAAGTTATGTAACACAATGAATATAGTAATTACATTACATATGTAGCAATTTCTTCCTGACACAGTGTGTTGAATGCCCTACAAAAATGTTACTTGTTTTAACTTACCTTTTGAATGACCTCATTAATCTCTGGAGAGTTTGGTGTATACAATATTTTTCCATGTAATACAGGTTTTAGAAAAGACCATACCAGTGCACCATTTGGAGACTGCAGAATTTCCTGATAAAGCTTCAAACAGAATGGTGCTGCCACATAAAAAGAGGAGGGAAACTATTAGGTTGATAAATCATATCTAGTTAATGTTGAAGCTTACACACACTTCCACTATGCCTTAATTCTCAATGAAATGACTCATTCAGGACGCCTCTCTGGACTGTACTTCCAGTTTTCATGGTCCTGACTTAGCAGTCCTTGTCCCCAAGAGACATCAAGATCCCATCATCCAGGCTGTTGTCTCTAATAGTGATGGCACAGACATTAAAAAAAAAAAGAGATTGGGGGTTATTTTTAATGTGTTTTAATGAAGAAAATTCTTACTTCAATAATCATAATGTTGAGAATAGAAGGACCTTTTTATATATATATATAGTTACTTTGTCAAGTTGCTCCTGGATTCTCTCTGATAATCCATATAAAAGTATCACAATCACTACTTTTAGTACATTAAGTCATACTATGTTGACTCAAACAATTCCTTATGGTGGTTCCTATTGTAAAGCTAATTGATTTCAATAACAAGTCTACTTATGTTGTCTAAAGCCATAGGCAATTTATCACTCTAATGATTGGTAATTCATTATTACAACATTTGTAAATAAAAATTACATCAGTATAACCAGTTCTTTTAGCCAATAAAGTGGTAAGCCTTGAAAGAGCCCTGAAAGAGCACTATTGTGTTGACTTTATGCTATGATTCACATGGGTATGTGTTTTGAGAACTGTTTTGATCACTATGTTAATTTTATGTTATTTTTATATTCACGATAAAAATACTATTTTTAAACATAAAAATACTTTTATCAAAAATTTGAAAACTTTGGATAAACTATCCCCTAAAATATAATCTAACTATATTTTATAATATATAATGTAACTATGTATTATAATCTAACTAATGTAAATAACTATAGATTAATCCTTAAATTATTGATGGTAGAGGTTATTCTAATTTAATAACTTGCTCTTTAAATTATAGCTTAATTGGGATGGGCTACATGTCTTATGTTAAGAATAATCATGGTATACATAAAGCAAGAAACTTGAATCCAAGTGATTTCTGAGGTCAAAAATTTTCAGTTAAGCAATTTAATGTTCTCTGAGCTTCTGAAGTGTCCTCTAAAAAGGGAGACTTGTGTTGCTTTCTAATGGTTTCTGTGACAAACATTTAGATAAAATGCAGGAAATTATCAACAAAGATTGGTTCTCAGTATTAACCAACTGACTGGACAAATGAATGGAAAAAATGATGGATGGATGGATAGATAGATAGATAGATAGATAGATAGATAGATAGATAGATAGATACATACATACATACATACATACATACATACATACATACATACATAGATGATAGATGGATGGATGCACAGATGCATGAATGGATGATACTAGGATAGATGCATGGATAGATGCATGGGTAGACAGATGTATGGATGGAATGAGAGGGTATATGGATGAAGGAAGGATAATCAGTTAAGATTACCAAATGAAAAACAAAAAGAAATTAGCATTAGAGAAAGAAGAAAAAAATATTAAAATTAAATAACTCTAATATATGTCTTCACTACCAAATGACCCCAATGTTTGACAGCTATATAAAGTATTTAGCAGCTATGGAATACACTGGCCTCATGCCAAAATGATCCCCAACACTGTTATCAACAGTCTACCTAAGGGGCTGGGGTTTCAAATCTTTTATACTTGGTTTTTGAAGACACAGCTAGGAACATTAGCCTGTGATCAAGGGCTCTGGGACTATCAGTAAGTACTTAAAATTCAGTGCTATCATGTGCCACCAGAGGTCAACCAAGAAGAACACTTTACCATGCAGGCCCAGTTATTACTGTGCAAACCAAACTACATAATGCAGGTGACACTTGTCTTACTTGAGTCATGAGGAATGTTGAACTTCTCTTTGTCATCTTCCAAGAGTTCATTAACTCTGGGTAAATTAATGAACATGTTAGAATTGCTGAAGAAAGACTCCTGGTCCTTACAGAGAAGCTTCATTACAGACTGGAAAGAGGCAAAAGCTGAACTTCTGGCTTGGCCATTTGATGAAACCTGAGCATAAGAAAAGCAACTTTCAGGCAGGCAGTCATGGCACACACCTTTAATCCCAGCACTCAAGAGGCAAAGGCAGGAGGATCTCTGAGTCTGAGGTCAGCCTGGTCTACAGAATGAGTTCCAGGATAGCCAGGATACACAGAGGAAGTCTTCCTCAAAAAAAAAAAAAAAAAAAAAAGCAAAACAAAAAACAAAAAACAACTTCCAGTTATATATGACATCAAACTGTTTTCTCAGACCTCTGGAAGTATACTTTCATCTTTGATTAAATATACAAGGAAAATAATAGATTCTGCTTGACCCTTTAGGTGGAACAACAATATAAACTAACCAGTACCTCCAGAGCTCATGTCTCTAGATGCATATGTAGCAGAAGATGGCCTAGTTGGCCATCATTGGGAAGAGAGGCCCCTTGGTCTTACAAACTTTATATGCCCCAGTACAGGGGAACGCCAGGGCCAAGAAGTGGGAGTGGGTGAGTAGGGGAGTGTGGGGGGGGGGGGTTATAGGGAACTTTTGGGATAGCATTTGAAATGTAAATAAAGAAAATATCTAATAAAAAATAGATTCTGCTTGAATCTGTTCTTGAGAGACTACTGAAATGACTATGATGATTTTTTTTCTAGGAAATTATGTAGTAGAAGAGGAAAATCCCACATTTCATAGTCACTTTTTCACACACATTCAGACACTCATGCTCACACATATGTTCACACACTCATGCATAGTCACACACTCAAACACATTCACACTCAGATTTGTATATGCACACATTCACATACACACATACACACATATTCACATACACGCAAACATTCAAATTCATGTATACTTTCCCACTCAGATTCATGTACACTCACAAGCATTTACATATATACTCACACAATTGCTACACATACACTCAGATTCATTCTCTCTCTCTCTCTCTCTCTGTGTGTGTGTGTGTGTGAGAGAGAGAGAGAGAGAGAGAGAGAGAGAGAGAGAGAAGAGAGAGAGAGAGAGAGTCATAAGCTCTCACATTCATATACCTCCTTGTTTGTCCATCAAATAACATGACTACCTCAAATAACTTAATAGTCTTAGCATGTGTTCACACTGCTAAGTTAATACTGATTCTTGACAGCTACCCAAATTACCCATCAACTGCTGAGTACATGGAAATACTGTTTGGAAGGATTCTGGGTACATCATTATCTGGGCCCTCGTGCACCTCCAATTCACCGTACCCATTCCTGGTTGGTTCCATCCCAGGTAGAAGGACTGACTTCAAGCAAAAGCTAATAGCAAACCCCTAACCTAATTCAAGTTTGTGTTTGCATTAGAGGAAAATGATCTGTAATTTGTAAGCCAATTATTTATATGTAAATAAATGTTCTAAGGTTCTTGAAAGCAATTTGCTCTCGGAATTAAGTTAAACAAGCCCTTGAAATCTCATCTGTGCTAATAATTGACTTAGAAGATTTTTACTTCTTAGACAAAGTGTGAGCCATCTCAGCTTCTTCATTGGTGGGACCTAGGTCAACAGCACTTTTCATGAAGTTTTTAGGGCAAAGTCAGGCCCTACTGCCATGCTGTTAGCTCCAGAGCCATTAACAAGTGTCCTTGTCCATATACGCTTTGGTCCTATAAAATTGATATTGGAAGAGAAACAAAGGAAAAGAAAACAAACAGAAAAGAGAAAAGGCTAAAACATTTCCCCCATTGGGCAGTGATCAAGCATACCTGTTGGAAGTCTGGCATGTCCAGCAAGGCGGAGATTTTAAATGTGTGAAGAAACTCAGGGAGGTATTCAAGGGCATGCTGGGCTCTGGCAAGAATGGAGTTGAGGCTAGCAATGACATCCAACAGAGACTTCAGCAAGCCATTTGCTTCAGAGGGTATCAGAGTCTTACAGGACAGGAAAAAAGAGAAAAAATAACAGAATAATCAATACTGTTTCTATTCTCACAAGCATCTCTGAGCAGTGAAAATCTGATCTCTTGATTTTATTCTCTCTTGAGCCTCAAAGGCATATTTGTTACACTCTATAAAAGTTCTGTGTTGGGGGTAGATGTAACTGTGTTTTGTAGAGCGCATTAAATTATAGCAGTATTGTAAAATTGTAAACCAGCAACAAATTGTTAGAATTTGAATCACTTTCCAAATATTTCTTCATATTTTTTAGATGACTAAGGTAGATTTTGGGAAGAGGCTCAAAATAAAAGTGTTTTATGGGGCATGCACACAAGCCCCAACACAGTGCTCCTAGAACCCCAGGAGCAAATGGAGGCCCAAGGAAATGAAAGGCTTCCTGGAGTCTGCCATGAGAAAAGTTCAGGGCTGCAAACTAGACCAGTAAAAGCTTCCTTGGAAACCCCTTTGTGTCCTCTGACACACAACACATCTTGCCCCTTGCTATATATCCCCAATTACAGGATGTAAATTGCAGGAATTGGGATTCTTTTCTACCTTGATCATTTATGTGCAAAATGCAGATAGAACAGCATCTTTAATATTGGATATACTCTGAATACTTTTTGGCTGACTGAGATAACTTAGCATGTAGCCCCCTGCCCACAGGTGGGAAACATCAGAGGGATTCCCTTCCCTCTGCAGGTCATCTGCATCCTGGATTTTCAGTTCTCCAGACTGGGCCAAGGAGTTCAATCGTCATCACTTTTCCATTTTGTTCTCAGGGGCTCTGCCAGTTCTACAGTTCATATTTCCTGCTGTGTTCTGCTAATGATGAGCATGCTAAGAAAGTAGAGACTGCAGGAATAGGAGAGAGGGTGTGGCTCTTGTTAGTGCCCCACTCCCCTTTCTTGCAGCTGTCATCTACAAGAGACTGTTCGAGGACCGTGAGTTGTGGTAGGAAGTCACTGGGATTC
Source organism: Mus minutoides (assembly GCA_902729485.2). Lineage (NCBI taxonomy): Eukaryota > Metazoa > Chordata > Mammalia > Rodentia > Muridae > Mus > Mus minutoides. The sequence continues at coordinate 21,235 of LR750139.1, forward strand.
CAGCACAGGTGATGTTAACCCAGCAGAGCTTACCTCATCAAAGGCATCTGGGGCTGTCAGCAAGTGAGACAGAAAGCTCCTATAAACTAGGGCACTTGAATCTCAGCAGTGATATGTGTACATATGCACACAGAACATCTCCCCATCTCCAAGTGACATCACATAGGAGTGACCTCTCACACACTTGTGCATAAGGAAAATGTCTGATAAACAGAGCTAGTGTAATGAATGGTAGAGTCACCATTGCTGTATCAATGGAGACGGGATCCAGTCTAGTATCTCATTTTCCAAAGAAACCTTGGTAGTGACGATAGCCCCTGTCTAAGTACTTATTTGGCCCTTAGAAACCTGGAAAGGCCTGTGTGGGCATGTGGAGCAGACACTAATATGGGCTAAAAGATAAACTGGTATATATGTCCTCCAAGGTACAAAGTAAAGTTGGAAGAGTGGGCTATGATGCTCAAGACTAAACTTCTTGGCATGTCAGCTGGGAGTGTCAACTCTACCAAGACAGAGAACCTATAAAATATGAAGGAAATTTCAAAATATTTATCTTCCTCCAGACTTTAAAAGTACACTTATTCTAAAAATTAGTATTTGTACTTAGAGACTGTGTGTATATGGATGTGAGGGTGCAGGGATGTAGATATGGGCATGCAGATAAGCATTTGTTGGAGGTTTCCTGGCCTGGCAGAGGGGAAGGAGACTATGAAAGCTTGGAGAGCAAATTTACTCTTTTCTAGCCCAAGACTATTCTCCTGAACATGGAATGCCAGCAGCTGCTTGTCCTGTTGCAGATCTGGGCTTTTCTGGTGGTATATGTGCCAAATCTCCTCAGGAGGAAATGGAATAACTCTGAGGAAGGCATGGGCAAGAGCATGGAGAGCAGGTCATGGGAGTTCATGTAAAGGTTCATGTGTGAAGATGAGGAAGACCTTCTAGAAAGGGTGGCTGAGAAAGGGAAGCAAGGCTGAGAATTGGTGCTGGGGGTGGGGCCTGAGACAGCTCTGCTCGTTTCCCACCTGTACTTCTTCTCTGAGGATTTTATCCTCATGTTCTTTCAGACCTTCTGTACTTTATGGAGGAGTGCTGTAGGTCAGATTAAGAACTGGTATACACAGAAGCACAGAGCTGCTGTATTGCCCACCCCTCTTCACCATCCAGCAGCTGTGCTGGTAGAACTGGATGTACCTAACACAGAGGATGAATAGCTCAAATCCAGGGGATGGAGAAGATGAGAACTATAACATGGGAGGCCTAACACCTGCCTTGGCAGGCAGCAGATGAATGAACTAGGCTCAATCCTGTTTCCTTAGACACTCAGGATGCTGGGTCTTAGTAAGTAGGAAACCTAACTGTTGGAACTAAGAGCATTTCTTTCTTCTGACTCTTCCTCACTGCTAGGTTGTGCTCAATGTCTCAATGGCCCTAACCCTACAGACACTTTAAGGTCGTCTAGCCTTCCCTTTATTGGACAAGATTTAATTGAGAAGCCCATCCAGAATCAGTCAACATGTGACCCATCCCCAAGTGACTGAGGCTAGAACGGAGTCCTTCATTGATGGTTGATGCTGCAGCTAGTCCCGAAGGCCATGGACCATTTCTATAACTAAACAACCTGGAGGCCAAAAATATTTGTATGTATCTACAATAGGTATAGATTTTTTTCTTGTCAATATTTCAAATGGAAGTATAACAAGTGTTTATATAGCATTTATTAGCTTGCAGGTATTATATATGATGAAGAGAAGTTAAAGGATGTAAAAAATGTGCTGGTTGTTTTTTGTCAACTTGGCACAAGCCTACACATATCTGGGAAGAGGAACCAACACAGACAAACAATGCTCTATCAGATTGGCATGGAGGCAAGTCTTGGGAGCATTTTCTAGGTCTTTCTGTGGGAGGACTCAGCTCACTGCAGGCAGTGCTACTCTGGGCTGGTGGTCCTGGTTTCTCTAAGTAAAGCAGGCTGAGCAAGCCATGGGAAGCAAGCCAATAAACAATACTCCTCCATGATTTCTGTTTCACTTCCTGCCTTGACTTCCTTCAATGATGGATTATGATATGAAAGGGTGAGGTGCAATAAACCCTTCTGGGTATGGCACAGCAACAGAAACCTAACCAGGATGGAAGAATTATACCTAGGTTTTATACCTCACACTCTTTCATACAGGCACCAAGCTGCCTTGGGTTTGGAGTCTGAGGATGCAGGCAGATGCACACCCAGAGCCAGTGTGTAGTTGGTACAGTCACAGGAGCAGCTCCCTTGTAGTGTCCCCAATGGGCACAGTCCTTACTTTGTAAATGAGGTTCCTCAGGTTCAGATTCTGGCCCATCATCACGAGCAGAGATAAAACTTGAGACCCAGGCAGGCTGCAGAGTTCCCTTATGGCAAACCAGGATTTTTCACTCTCAGGAAATGTCAGCAGGAGATGGAGAATTTCTTCATCACATTTTCCAGACAAAGCAATGGTGAAGACACTGGAGAGAACCTGTTATGAAGCATGTGGATCAGACAGAAGCAAGCACGGTACAGCTTTGCTTCTGCTCCCTCCACGCCACTTTCTCAAGAAAAACAAATACCTGGACACTCACAAGACTCACTCAGAGACACAGTGCCTCTGTGACCTTTCCATCACTGTGACAAAATGCCTCAGGCAAACACCCATGCTGAGGAAAGGTTTATTTTGCCTCATGGTTACAGTAGTCTTGTTCCATAATCTACCAGCCTGCTGCGGAGCACATCTTGGTGGATACACATGGTGGAACCAAGCTGATCACCTCATGGCACTCAGGAAATAAGGAAGAAGAAAGCAAGGCTGCTGGTCCCAGTTTCCCTCTTTAAAAATACCAAAGGCACAGTCCCTGTGACCTAACTTCCTCCAACCTGGAGCCACTTCCTGAAGAGACCAAACATTTATAATGTGGACTTCTGGGGACAACCTGGATCCAGGCCACAGCTCGGTCCAAGCATTTTGAACGGAAATGTTTTTGAGATTGCAAGTCATTCTCTGTCTGCGCAGCTTCCCTGTATTTGAGCACTCTGGTAACAGGTGATGTAGCTCCTTCCCTCCCCCTCTCTGCAGCATCTGTGGTGCACTCACTCACCTCGCACCGGCTCTGCCCATGCCCCTAAGGCTGCCTGTTCCACTGTGATTGGGACCTGTCTGTCTACAGAGGCTGTTTCGCTCCCCTTTGCCTTCAGTTTGCTAGAGTCCTCACTTTTCACCGTTAACATGTAGGAAGCTAGTAATTTTAAAGCAATTTTGCCTCCCTTACTTCTGGACTTTAAAAGGTCATTTCCAAGATTTTCATAGTTTCCTTAAAAAATAAAAGCATATAAACTCGGAAGGAGGCACGGAAGGCAGACTCTATGTGTTTACACAGCATTGGTGTTCCGTGGTGCATTCAAGGACTTGGGTGCCTCTTCACTGGGGCTCATCTTTCAGTTACTGACCTTGTAAAACAATTGCAAAGAATGTAAAACATATGGGATCAGATATCATATTGCATGTTTACAGCTGCCATGGGTATGATCACTGTGAAATAACCTAGCCAACAATTCACCCTTTATGTGAATCCAATGACAAGAGATACAGTGTCAAGTGAGAAGGCTTACAGTCAAAGAGGGCTCACTGGGTGCTTCTGTGTGCTATGAAATCAATTAGAGAAAATATAGTAGTATATAAGTCATGGATCTCCAGAGATACTAAAATTAAGAAACAGACAGACAGACAGAACTTCATCTAAACTAAGGAATACATGGATATAGGAGTTGAAGAGATGGCTAACCAGATAAAGCACTGGCTGTGAAAAGAAGACTAGAATGTGGATCCCCAGCATCTCGGCAAAACATAACCATGGCAGCCTATTTTTAATCCTAGCACTGGAGATCTGGATATAAGAGATTCCCTGAAGCAAGCTGGTTGGCCAGACTAAGTCAATCAGCAAGCTATGGGTTCAAATGAGGGGTGCCACCTCAATAGAGAAGGTAGAGAATGATACCAGTGTTACACACACACACACACACACACACACACAGAGAGAGAGAGAGAGAGAGAGAAACACACACACACACAGAGAGAGAGAGAGAGAAACACACACACACACAGAGAGAGAGAGAGAGAAACACACACACACACACACACAGAGAGAGAGAGAGAGAGAGAGAGAGAGAGAGAGAGAGAGAGCTGCAAATACTCAAGAAGAAAAACAAAAAGAAAGCCAAAACTTATGGCTCATGTATTCAGGTATTGTGGCGACTTGCTAGAATAATCTGTGTAGTAGCCAGAGGCTGAGATGCCAAGGATGAGGTGCTGCTGCAGCTGGAGTTTAGAGGACACAGAAAGCTGTACTCCTTCTTGTTCAGGGGACCTCAATAGTTTTTCTCTTAAGGTCTGGAATGGCATAGATGAAACTTGACATCTCAAGGAGAGAATCCCACCTTAAATGAAATCTAATTATCTAATACTAGTCTCATCTTTAAAACAAAACAAAACAAAACAAAACAAAACAAAACAAAAAACCTGTACTACTCTGACAATAGCGTTTAGGAAAATGCCACCTTCACATGTAACTAGCCAGAAGTCTTTTATGCATGGTAGTGGAACCAACATATTTCCTTCTATCTGTTTGCAGATGTGTTCTGGCGGTTTCTAGGAACCCCTAAGGGTGTGTTGTGGGCATTAACCTGCCTTTCATTGCTGTGTTTACTCAGTTATGTAAAGATGGCTTTAGAATAGACCTTGGCTTGGAAGGAAGGCTCACCCAAATATAAGGCATCAACTCCAAAGGGGCTGCTCCCATCTCTAGGTGGGCAGGAGCCCATGCTAGTCCCATAAAAGACCTCAACACTTATTGAGAGCTTCTGTCCTCACCTCTCTCCAATGTGTCCTCAATGTTGACAGCTCTTTGAACTTAAGGATATTTCGTAGAATTTGCTTGAGGGTAAAGCTTTTTGTCTTGAAACTTTTGGCACTTCCCCTACAAAATAAAGATCTCACAGAGAGCTTTTCACCACCACCCAGGAGAACCATCTGCTTAGGTTTGTTAACATCTGTGTGTGTGTGTGTGTGTGTGTGTGTGTGTGTGTGTGTGTGGTGTTTCTTTTTTATTTCTTGTTATTTATCTTTTTAAATAAATTGCTATGCCTATTTTTCTCATTGGAAAGATGCCTGAATCAAGTGGCACAAGTAAGGAATAGAAAGGTAAGGAAACACTGTTGCTCAATTAGAAGCACACATTTTTCCATTCAGAGCGCTGAAGACAACTCAGACTTTGCTCTGGTCCACACCAAAGATGCTGTGTTTCCCACATATCCATGTTTGACTTGGAAATCTGCAGGGAGACTAAGAACCTGGGGAGGTATTTCCCACTCTTGGCATATAGCTGCTGTCACATGGACAGTTACTTAATTTAAAACTAGTGATGGGCCCCGTGAGCAGTCCGCACCATTTTCAGGAAGCGCTTACATGAGGCAGGGATGGGGGCAGGGGAGGGGAGGATGTCTGAAGAGTTTGCACATGGAGTGCATGGGTCCAAGACCTGGGGGAGGAGCATGGGTTAAACAGCTTGAACAGCTTGAACTAAAACCATGAGTCAAAGGCTAAGGGTGTGGCTCTGCCATTACCCAGCTAATTATTTTATACATTGAGGTAGAGATAAAATTCAAGCACGGTGGTAGGCGCTCTGCTTAATCCTTGTGTGAACAGCAAGGACATGATGATAGCAATGCAGTCAGTGTAGATCTATGAGAAAAGTGACTGCTGATTTTTGGTTTGAGTAATAAGAAAGCAAAATCAGGTCAAACAGGGAAAACTGGTCCTGCATACTTTAGTGAGCATTGCTCTACTCTGGAGCTGGGGCTGAGCTCAGACCTACTGACATGATAAAGACCCAGATGAGCAGGAGAGAAGAGCAGAGAACCATAGGCTCTATCTAGGACTGAGCCCCAGACTGAAGTCAGTGATAAAGCCAATGTCAGAGGGATCTGATCCAAGCTCATACTGAATGACTTGAGAGATACTGGATTTCCTTCTAAAAGCCCCATGTAAAAGTTTCCATGTCTTCACAATAGTAATAAGACAATCCAGTGCCTCCAGGAACTGCAAATGGGAGGTTCTGAAAAGCAGGGCACTGTGGGGTATTGGATTATACACAGTCTGGTCTCCAGTCGAGCTGAGGTCTGAACCCCGGAGTGGTGATAATTCACCTACATGGCGCAGAAGGCATTCCCTCATGTCTCCTAGACTCAAGGCTCCTGTCGAAGTTCCTACCCCCACAGCCCCCACAGCCCCCACAGCCCCCACAGCCCCCACAGAAGAAGCATGGCTAGAAGTCACATAGACAATGTACCAAGCTTCTGACCTTCAGGCTAGACTCCTCCCAGTTACCTAGCAACAGTAAAGATAACAGCCCACCATAAGAGGGGCTGCTTGGCCCCACCTCGCTCTCTCCTCTCCTCTCATTCTCTCCTTCTTAATCTCTAGTCTTTCTTCTTCTCTCTCTCCTTTCCCCCTTCTCTCCTCTTGGCCATAGCCTCTCTCTCTCTCTCTCTCTCTCTCTCTCTCTCTCTCTCTCTCTCTCTCTCTCTCTCTCCTTTCAACAATAAAGCTCTAAAACCATAGACTGTTCATCAAGGTCCGAAGCACTTGGATGATGGCTTTCCTCTAATGAGCCATTTCTAATCTCCCGATAGGAGGCCTTCCTGTGCTCCAGTCAAGGCCCAAACTAAGGACTCTCACTTTCGTGGGAACCTCTCTCCCTCAGCCCTCTCTCCTGTATCCATGGGGCTGAGGGTGTCACCCTGGGATGCCCCTTGTCCACCCCCCACCCCCCGCCGAGTGGGGTCAGTGGCTTAGATGCCCACCTGGGGCCGAGTGGAAAGCATCTGGCAGCCCTCTTGCGTCCGCCTGCCTAGAGTGCACTAGGACTTGGGCTCTTTCCCTCCCCCACCCCCTTCCCCTATAGCCCCTTTTGTTCCCAGCTGGGCACAGGTATGCAAGTGCTGAGTAGTGCCCCTCAGGGGGGTGCAACGATCAGCCAAAATGCACCTTTCACTGGGGTGCTTCAAGAAAAATGGAATAGAATTAATTGAAAAAGACATTTATGTTTAAGACAGCCAGGGGGAAGAGGGGAATGAAGACGGAGAGGGAGGAGAGGGAAGAAAGAGACAGAAGCTAATCATTTAGTTCTGTGTTTTCACATTTCTGAACAGAACCATCTTGCCATGGTAAGGAACTGCTGGGCTCTGCTTCCACCAGGACAGGCTCCTGCGGCATGAAGTGAGAAGATATTCAGCAGGAGAAGGTGGAGCAGGGTGAAGCCCAAAGCGAGAGTTAGACCAGAAGAGCTTCAGAATCCAGTGCATCTCTGGAGTCTAAGATACTGGGTTTTGATGAGATGATGTTATGTTCAAGAAAAGAGTCCAGGTCAAACAAAAGGACAAGGGACTACAAACAAGAAGTAAACATCAACTTGATATTCTAGAAGAAACCACAGCCCAAAGTGTCACCTGCTAAGAGGCTATAGATATGTGTGATGTCAGTGTACATATGTATTCGTTAATGTGAATAGCCTCATGTGTTTGAACAATGAGAATGCATTTGTTAGACCCTGTCCAATTTCCTATGGATCCATTTACTTAGGTGACCACTAAGTAGATGCATTTTAGAGATGCATAGAAATGTACACTGATTGGGAGGGGGGGGAACCACAAAATCATCTGCGCTATAATTTTTACTTCATAACCCACTAGCTCACTGTATAGCCCATCTCACCATAGAACATCGGCGACACCTGGTGGCTGCTCACTAGTAAGCAGGCAGCAAGGCAGGCAGCAAAGTAGAAATCTCTGCACAAACTAAAGTGAATCTACAAACGTGGACCTTGAAATAAATGAGCTTATCAGTAAAGTTTCTATATGGGCAGCCTTGGTCTGCTGCTCAGGTAGCCTGGCCACTGCTGCAGACTCCTGTTAGAAATATTCTACAGTGCAGCATTCAAACCACAGCAGTCACTATTTCCACTGGAGGTTGCCAAGTTGAAGAAATGTTTCCAAAGCTCCACTCTCTGCTGAGCTCCCCTCCTCCTTTATCCCCATATTTCCATGGCATGTGGTATGTAATGAGATACAATTGATTTTTTTTATTGAAAATAGATACTGCCTTTCTTGATAAGTAACTTTGTGATACTATAGTTTGCATTTCCGATCCCTGGCTTTTCATCTATTTCATTCTGAATTTAGATTAACTGTTAATGAATCTACTTACTAAGCTTGCATTGAGCCTCAATTAGTCAGAATTAACATGAAATTCAATTTATATTGGAGCCTGGGTGATTGCCAACTGAAGCACTCATGTATAAGCTTGTTTCTCAATTCTCTGCAGAGTATGGTAATCACACCATCCAGAAGTACAGAAAACCATAAGCTACGGATTCATATGGCATTTGCTGAGGATAACATGGTAGCCATCTGCTTCCCCTCTCTGCTGATAAGTGATACGCCTAATATCATTTCAAAAAGATAAGAGATAAGCAACACTTGGAGTAAGGGTTTTACCCAACACTTCTCAGCCATACCAGGGAAGCCCAAGCCTGTCTCTTTGCTCATCTGTCATGAGTCACAGTAATACCACATGACTAGAGTGTATGGCTATTTTTCGTCGTGACAGATTACATATTTTTAACTAGCTTTATTTGAGGATTTAAGATTTATGACACACATCAAACCATAAAAAAATCCTAATTGCCTTCATGCATCAGAATTAGAAATCACTAAAATAAATGTTGCCAGAAATCTTATCCAAATGAAGGTGGCATTACCAACTTATATCACCAGATGTTCACAGCCTTCAACTCCCTGCTTGCTTGCATAGGCCCCTCTGATTTCAGCTACATCATTTGTGTAGACATCCATTCCCTGACCACCCTCCCCTCAGCTATGGAAGGGGGAGGAGGCAGGGAAAGGTGATCAAGGCAGTTGCAGCTGTGAGGGGTCCCTCGTGATGAAAGCAGCCCTGTACCTTTGAATGGGAAATGTTAGCTTCTAAGATGCTGTGGATGGTTTCCTCGGAGATGTGGAAGAAGGAACGAAGGTCCTCAGTTAATTTGCTGATGTTCTTCATCAAATCCTTAATTTTTACATCTGAAGAAAAAGGCAAACAGAGTTTATAATAAATTTTCAAAAGTTTTATTGATTGAAAACAAAATTTGATGTTGCCGCCTAAATAAGAAGTTTCTCTCATGCTGTCCAGCTTATAGTAGATACTAACTGAAGTTTCATCTTACTTTTCTAGGGAGTCTTCCTGTTTAAGTAAGTAAAAAACCTCCAGCTGTGTGGCATTACCTAGTCAATGGCTGGCTCTGAGACCAGGATGCTTTCAGACTCACTTTAGAAAGAATTCTTTCTGAATGTGCAGTGACTGTGTGCTGTAGAGACCTCATCTCTCGTAACAAGAAAGTCATCACCTCAGGATGTGCGAGCATCCGTCACACTCTCCAGATCAAGGCTGTGTGGGGTTTAGGAGCTGTGTGGATGGGGCAGAGACTCGGAAGATCCAGTAGTTTGTGGAAGGACAGAAGGAGAAATCCAGACAACACAAGATGGCCTCCTTTCCTTTGCCCGACTTTTGGGACCTCAGAAATCTCCCTGTGAAGCCTGAACTGCTTTGACTAGCTACACTCCAAGTTGTTAGCTTTTCTTCCATTAATTAATTAATTTATTCACTTTATATCCCAATCACAGCTCCCCCCATCTCCTCCCAGGCAGGCCCCCCTCATGCAGCCCCTCTTAAATTGAAATGTAATCACATAATTTCCCCTTTCTCTCCCCCTCCTCACACTGTTATGCCCCCCACTCCCTCTCAAGTTCAAGGTCTCTTCTTCCCTTACAGTATAGCATAATTTTCCTTTCTTATGCCTCATTTTAATAATATGTTGGACTGAAACACTAAATGTAATTTTTAATCAAGCAAGCTGAGAAACCACATACCCTCTGTGACTGTGAAATTGCTAAGAAATGTCATAACAGGAAACTTTGACATCCAAACCTCCTCAAGACTTCTGGTCAACCTAAAGTGACAGAAAATTAAAATGAGACAAGATAAAACATCAGAAGCAATTGTTGGAGTGAATTACCTTGCCTCTTTTCTAGGAGCTAAGCTGGATAACACAGGTTCCCTCTGATAAATGGACATACTCAGTCCTCTGATACTATCTCAGTGTGAATTTCCCCAACACCAGATTTCCAACATGTCCTTGCTCAGCCCAGTGCAGCAAATGAATCAGAGTGATGGCAACAAGATATATGATAAATGACTTCTCCCATATGTGGGAAATAGACAATGGTGCATCTGATAAATTATTGTAGGCCCAGGTAGATGGCCACTTCTCTGTACCTATGTCATCTGCAGAGTGTCAAGCCCCTGACTTCTTCGAGCTCACACTTCTAAACACATGAGAAGTTTTAATCAAATATGAAATAATTTGAAAATATGTGTCTGTTCATTTCCTTATATTTAATGTCACACTGTCCTCCTGGATCTCAGTATCTGACCCAGCGTCTTGCTTGTCTATACAGCTCATCTGACAGAAAAAGCTGCTGCTAAGATTTAAAATGTAAATCATATATATGGAAAGCCCTGGTGTTTGACTAGTATTTGGTGTTGATGCTATCTGAAATCAATAACTTTAGAAAGAATTCATTCTGAATGAACACTTAAGCACACATCTTTCAGAAAACTGAGAATACTGGAGAAGGCACAAGAGCATGTTACACACCTGTGCATGTGCTGCTCAACTGTGCCCACCAAGGGCTGGCATGTGCAGCTATGGCTAGAAGCATTTTCCAAGATGCTTTTAAAGCCTTCCAAGGCTCTGGAAAGATTCCTGCTAAGACGTTCACAGTCCAACTGATCAGGTGAGGACCATATCTTTCCAATTTCCTGGAAAACACAGCAGTATTTATCTGCACAAGCTTGAGGCTGGTTCACGGGTAAATACAGACCTTAGTCATTTCCGCAAAGGTCAAGCAATGCTCCTATTTCCTCTGCACACAGGCAGCCATAGAGCAGGGCAAGACTGCACTGTGGTACAGGACAGACAACAAGTCCCACCATGTTACCTGGTACTTAGTTTCCCAGAGCCCACTTCCTAGTTCCTCTCAATCCCTCAGTGTTTAATAGGAAAATAAAATTTTAAAAAGAAAGAAAGTAAAAAAAGACAACATAAAAAAAATTGGCACAGACCTAGGAACATGTTGAAAGAGGCAGAGTGGAGAACAGATGTGTGAACTCTGCTTTGTCAATCAAGGAAACGCAAATAAAACCTGCTGTGAGATCAGCTCCTCAAACCTTCTAAGCTTTCTACATAAAATACAGGGATGATTATGTGAAGACGTGGAGAAGGGGGACCCATTATATGTTGTTGGTGGAAATGTGCAGTAGTACTGACGTTAAAGAAGATCGTGTATGAGTTCCTCACAATGGCTCTATGATCCCAAATACCGCTCCTGAGTCTATACCTAATGGAAAGGGAAGCAGGTGTGAGGGAAAAGTTAAGTCAAATAAATCAATAAAAAATAAATAGACAAGATGAAACCTGGGAGTCCAGCAGTGTGTGGTTGAGAGATGGTTTTGTGCAGTGTGTATTTAAATGCTGATTTCTATGCCCAGACATCTGGTTGTGGTCCAAACAGCATGGTCAATCATCTCTAGTCTCATGTTATAGAAAATGTATTTTCCATCAGAATTGATCAGCCAACTCACTGGGCAGAAGAGAAAAGGTTGAGACTTCCCATTGGAGTCAGGAAGATGAGGCAGTCCCAGAGAGACCAGAGAGGAGAGAGAGGAGAGGAGGATAACAAGGAGAAGGTATGGAGAAACCATGTGGGAAGAACAGGAGGATACGCCATGAGATCACGATGAAAGAGCAGTCATAAGGATACACATAGGTCAGGGTGAACTAAAGCAAGACTCAGATTAAAGGTAAAGGATCATGTGGATGGGAAATAGGCAGTCTTAAATGGTTTGACAGCTCATTAACTGCCCAGTTTAGGTTTGCAGCTTGTTAATAAGTATATCACATCTCTGTGTCATTTATTTGGGAGCTAGAATGGGCTAAACAGGGTGTAGAAATGCCCTGCAGTTATTTGGGAGCAAAGGGGGTGTTGAAAACTCCCCAAAGAATTTTAGTTCTATAGGGCTTGGGCAGGAGCAATGGCAAGAGTGTGCTTCTGCTCCTGATGGACTAGAAAAGGGCACAGCTTCTCCCCACACTTAGATTTCCACTCTTGACACACCCTCATGGATGCAGGCTCCTTCACCCTCCCCCTTCACTGTTCTGCAAACCCAGACCTCGCTATTTCCTGTGTCCCTATGAGAGAAAAAAGGAAAAGGATGGCAGACAACAGGCACACTTCTGCAAGACTGAGATAGTGAGGCTGTGTCTGTCCGTTTCTAACATGTTTCTTTCCCATGCTAAGCTTTCTCTTGCTCTCTCCAAGACATTTCACAGACCTGATGCTCCCCTTCCTCCACTGATGCCCCTCCTCACGACATGCTGTGCTGAGAAAAGAACTATAGGTAAGATGAACATTAGCTTGCCTGACAACTTGCTTCTGAGAACACAGGTAGAATTCACTTTATTGGAGCCTCCGCCCTTGGCTTGCTTCCTTCCAGAACTCCCAAGCCATCATTAATCTGATGCATATATAGTACCCCCCACTGCTAATGTTATTCTTATATTTAACAAAACAATAATTTTGACATAGAAATAATTACAAAGAAATAAAGCACACTGCCTTCTCCAGTAGCAGGTATAGATAAAAGAGAAAAAAAAAATTCTTGAGTATAAGTGTACCAGGTTGCAGTTAAGTAACGTATTGAGCATAAAGACTGATACTTGAGCCTGTTAGTCTACAGCCTTAGGATCATGAAGAAGCACCACATGTAAAAGGTAGCATAAAGGCCCTCCTTCTCTGGGTGAAGCATACCACCAGCATCACTCAGGCCTGAGGCACATAAGTAGATACTGCTGGTTTCCAAAAGACAAGACATGAGAGTATATTCAGAAGCCCGCAAGCCAATCTGATATTCCAGACACATTCTCTGGTTCTAGTCAACCCAAAAGTGTCACTCTGTGGGCACTGATATCTTTTGAAACCTAATTTCAAGTTCCTACTGATCCCAAGATAGTTAACTTTATGCTGCTGGAAACCCAGTCTGAGAGAATAAAGGCTTGACACTCTGAGCTCTTCTCATGTGGATTGGTGAGTGGAGCCTTATGCCAGTGCTAAGCAAACTTCACAGAGAATACCTAAGACATTAAACAGCTAAACACAACAAAGGTAGCCCTTTGCCTGACACAGAAAAACCCATGATATCACGAGGATAAGATTTACATTTCTAAAAGACTCACATATTAAACACCCAAAGACCAAGGTTGTCAATTTGATATTGCTTTTATGATGTAACTCAGCTGAGAAATCATTTCCAGGAGACTGGCCTGTGGGCATGTCTCTGAAACAGATTTTTCATTGCTAATTGACATAGGAGAGCCCAGCCCACTGTGGGTGGGACCATCCTTAGGCTAATGTTTTATAACAAAGCTAGCAAAATCCAACCTAGAGCAGGGCAGCAAGCAGTTTACCACATGGTTTCTATTTTGAGGTCCTAACTTGGTCTCTCCTTATGGTAAACTATAACTTGTAAGCCAAATAAACTGTTTCTCCCCCTAAGTTGTTTTTGGTCATGGTGTTTATTGCAGCAACAAAAACCAAACTAGGACATGTTTTTCATCCTGATATGAGCAATTGTTTGCTGTCATCATCAAATCAGGGTGTTCTGCTCTTTATAGAAGTAAATATGTCCCGGTCAGAATTCTTCATGTGTCACACTGATGGGAACTGTGGATGTTGTCTTGGGCTCAGTTTCAAAATCTGCACAGTCTTACCTGTTTTGTTGTCAAAAACGTCTCTCAGGGATTTTGGTGTGTGCATTTTTTTAATATAATATACCTGAATTTGGATTATCTAAAGAAAATGTTTGAGGCCCTAGGTTTTTCCAATTCTAGGTCTTTCTGGATATGAGATATCTGAATATACATCATAAGGGCTAGGGACCCACTCTACCTAGATACTATGCACAGAGTCTAAAGGCATCACACACTGTACTTTTGTGTGTCTATATTTTGAGTATGGCCTATTATGTGTACATTTTTATGAGTGCTGTCATGTTGGTACTGTAAGTTTCAGATTCGGGAACATTTTAGGCCCTCATCACATCATTGGAGATTGGTCCAGCAGTGGGAGGCCTTTGTCGGTACCATCTCTAATTCCCAGAGGAATCCAGGGTCACTTTATCACACAAACAGTAAACACTCAGAGCTGTCCCTAGATAAAATACAAATGCCAGGAAGAAAATGTTGGTCTGTGGGAATCCTTCAGCCATTGATTCAACAAGATGTCACATACTCCAAGAAAACAGTATCTCTGAAGCATAAGGGGACTGAGGCACATATGACCTCATAGAGACTGTGAAAGGATGCATCAGACCTGTACAAGTTCAATCTAGACAAAATCCTACCACTGAGAAAGAGAAGTGAACATAAAACCCTACCCACAACCGAGAAACTGTTCAAACTGATAAATGCTGGAAAGGGGAAAATGAGTCTCCTCCAATAGAGGGACTCACTTTGGGTTTTGTGTCTTTTATTTTGTACTGTTTTGTTTGTTATGTTTGTGTTCTTGAGGTGTTTGTTTGTTTGTTTGTTTGTTTAGATTTTCATTTTCAGATGGATGATGGGGGCATAGAGGAGAAAAACAATCATGAAATTGGTTGGATAGGGAGATAAGAAGGATCTGGGAAGAACTGGAAGATGGAAAGAATATTATCAAAGTAAACTATATAAAAATTATTAGTAATGAGGATAGTGTGGTGAATATGATAAGGTATAATTATACATGTATGAAATATCATAATGAAACCCACTTATAAATAATTAATATGTGCTAATAAGAAATAAAGAAACAAAAAAAAAAACCCTACTTTTCCAAAACATAGATGTCATAGGGTTTTACTGCTGTGAGCACACACCATGACCAAAGCAAGTCTTATAAAGGACAACGTCTAATTGGGGCTGGCTTACAGGTTCAGAGGATCAGTCCATTATCAACAAGATGAAAGCATGGCAGTGTCTAGGCAGGCATGGTGCAGGTAGATATGAGAGTTCTACATCTTTACATGAAGGCTACCAGCAAAATACTAGCTTATAGGCAGACTAGGATGAGGGTCTTAAAGCCTACATGCACAGTGACCCACCTACTCCAACAAAGCCACACCTCCCAATAGTGCCACTCCCTGGTCCAAGCATATACAAACCATTACAATAGATAATAGATAGGTGATAGAAAATAAATTGATGAGTGGATTAATAGATGGGTAGGTGGGTGTGATGGATAAACAGATAGACAGATGGACAGATGGGTAGATGGACAGACAGATAATAGATGAGATGGATGGATAGATGATAGACATACAGATAGACACAGACAGATACATGGGTGAACAAACACATGAAAAATCTGTATGAGAGCATTTGCCCATTCCTGTGGTTTAAACACCTCACTTCCCACAAGCATGATCACTGAACACAGAGCTAGGAAGCCCTACTTAGTCACAAGCATACAGCAGTAAAGTACCAACATCATGCAGATGACATGAATATAAATGGTCCCTAGACAGAGGAAGGAACATGTAACAGAACCAGAAAGGTATGTGTCCCAACTATTTGTTACTTTTTATTTTAACATCATTTATATAATCACACGTCGATAATTTGAGTTTTAATGATGCAAATGATTAATCACCACTTGTAAAACCTATAAGACTTTATCCAAGCAATTCTCATAGCTGAGTACTAGCTAAGCCTTGCATACCATGAGATCTGCAGGGTGCACTTCCATCATGACCACACAGCAGAGTCTCTGGTTCTCAAGAATAAACTGTAACTATGTATCAGCCACACTACCTCATGTGGGCCAACTGTGATGAATACAAAACATTCTGAAACATAAAAGAAGACAAACCTGGTAGTGGTGATGGACCAAAGTGACTCCTTGCAAAGCAGATAAGATAAGGTACCTCATCCCACCTTGCTTGCAACTCAGCATAGAACACAGAATGTCCTCAGTCAGGGAAGGATTTTCTATCAAATGAAACAGGAAAAAATAATTAACAGTTCTCACTTGACCAGCTCAAGCTCAGAAAATTGTTCTTCAAAGACCCAAAATGATCCAAATTCCTAAAAATGTCTTAAATCTCCAAAAATGGACAAGCACATGTAAAACTGCACCTTTTAAAATATTTTCGTTTTAGAGATGGGCACTGGGGAGGCAGAGAAGGGCAGGCAGACCACTGAGTTCCAGGACAGCCAGGGCTACACAGAGAAACTCTGTCTCAAAAAAAATGTTTTTGATACACACACATACACACACACACACACACACACACACACACACACACACGGTAACTTCACATCTTAATAGAGTACATTCATGTCTAAAATTAATAAATTAAGGTAACTGACCATGTGATTTGAATAAAAATGGACCCATAGATTCAAATGTTGGAATGTTTAGTCAGGAGGTGGAACCATTTGGGAAGGATTAGGGGATGTGGCCTTAATGGAGGAGGTGTGTCACTAGGGGTGAGCTTTCAGACTTCAAAAGTCTATTCCATTTAGCTTTCTCTGCTTTGTAGTTGTGTCTCAAGATGTGAGTACTCAGCTCATGTTCCAGTGCTGTTCCTGCCTGTTGCCATGCCTCTTGCTAGAATAGTCATGGACTTTAACCCTCTGAAACTGTAAGCCTCAAATAATCTCTTCTAGAAATTACCTCGGTAAAGGTGCCTTATCACAGCAACAGAAAAATGACTAAAACATTGCTATCCATTACCTCCAATATTATCATTTTTTTGGCACTGAGGACATTCAGTGAAATAGCTATTCTGAAACACCCAATTGGTTGTGGTAGCCCTGAACTAAATCAGTGGTAGAAACACAGTTGTCCCACTGGGCTTTAGAATAATGTAAATTACTCCTCATATCCAACTGCCTGTTGTATCCTTGTCTCATATAGGCATCCTGGCTCTGTAGCCTTGGTCCTCTCCATTCTACTGCCACTTCACCAAGTCAACATATCTGCGTCCACATATACATGAGTATCCAGTGTTTCAGTTTCAATGTCTGGTTTCCCCACTTAGCATATTGTCCAGCATTTCTATCCATGTTGGAGCAAATGACAGAAAATCATTCTTTCTAAAGGATTAATTCCATATCACTCTGTATACATATTATATTCTCTTTATGCATTAAGGCCTTTTAGGTGTAAAGTGTAAATAAAGACTCACCTGGGCTAAATCAGTTGAATAGAAATCAATTTATAATCTCTGCTTTTACAACACATCCTTTCTTTTTGTGCCCCCTCTAGATGGAATTCCCACACACTGACCCTTCTTCTTATATCTTCTCTGGGACAGATACACATTCACTCATAATTTCTTGCTTATTATCCTAACATGGGTATAATCATTTCACTCATTCTTTCTTGGAGTGCTCTTGTAGAAGAATTAATTATATTTGTTGGCTTCCCCCTGCTCCACATGTCTCTAGTCACATCTGGAAGCATCCCTGGAATTCCCTTGCCTCAGTCTTCACATCATTCTACTTCCTAATGCTTCTAGATTCTGGGTCTCTGTCCAATGCCCCACCTTGTCACAGCCAGGGGATTACCAGACTCCTAGCAGGTCCTGTTCACATCTCCCAGCCATCACCAGTTATCTTCTGCCTTGAGATGTTACAAAAATCTCATAGGTTCCATACTGTGCCTCAAGTTCTTCCCCAGCCACTACCCACCTGCTCCTGCTTCTCCTCCTCATGAGCACTAAAAATATGTGTTCCTCATGTCCCTTCTGCAGAGGACTTCTGCCTCATTTCTAACTGGTTATCTCTCAGGACGCAGCCTCATCTAGCCCACACATAAATTTGCCCTTTCCGTCCCTGGCTATCTAGGGCCCTGGGAGCTCATCTCCTTGCACACTTCCATTGTCTGGATCTCATCTCTGCTTTCAAGTATACTTGGCATTCAACACATGGCTTAGTACCTTCTAGATACTGGGTCATTATAGAAAACAACATGTGTTTTATAAATCACTAAACAATAATTTTTCAAAGAGCAAAAAAATAATTCTTACAAATATGAAAAATAAAAAAAAAAAACAGTTTTAGTCTGGGCAGTATACCACAAGAAGAAATACAAACTGAATAGGCTCTAGTTTATCCTAGGATTGTACACACCTACAATCCTGACATCTAGGAGGCTGAGGCAGGGGAATCATTAATTTAGGGCCAGCCTAAACTACATAAGGAGACATTGTCTTTCCAACACACACACAAACAAGAAAAAAGAAAGAAAGAGAGAGGAGGAAGGAAGGGGGGAAGGGAGGGAGGGAGGGAAGGAAGGAGGGAGGAAGGAAGGAAGGAAGGAAGGAAGGAAGGAAGGAAGGAAGGAAAAGGGGAAGGAAAGGAAGGAAGGAAGGAAGGAAGGAAGGAAGGAAGGAAGGAAGGAAGGAAGGAAGGAAGGAAGGAAAAGGGGAAGGAAAGGAAGGAAGGAAAGGGGAAGGAAAGGAAGGGGATGTGTGAGTCTTAGTTGTCTCCTTATGCAGTGAAGTGGACTTAGGGTAGTCTTGTCCTGTATTTCTTCAAAGTTAGATTGTGATGATGATGTGCCTGTCACAAGCAGTGCCAGGCTTCTGGCTACCTGGCCTCTTTCTATCCCACCTCCCATTGAGTCTAACCTAAAGGCATTACCACAAGAACATACAACAGTCTTGTCACTAGCAACAACTCAGCTTGTACCTGGACCATCTGCCCTCCATGGTGCCCTCTTTCTCCACCTCTCTTTTTGTCTTCAAAGCCTCACTCCAGTCTCTTTTGCCTGAGCTTGTCTGTCTTCTGACCTAAAGACACATTAGATATCTGCCCTGGCATTCCAGGTCTGCAACCTCTCTCTACAGTTCCACACTGTATCCACCAATCTCCTTAGCTGGTGAGGTACTCTGACCTTGAAAACACTCTCTCTCTCTCTCTCTCTCTCTCTCTCTCTCTCTCTCTCTCTCTCTCTCTCTCTCGCTCTCTGTATGTGTGTCTGTATGTCTCTCTCTCTGTATGTACACATGTACTATACACACACACCCATGTATATTACATGTGTATATGTGTGCTGGTGTACATGTAGATGTTGGGTATCTTTCTCAATGCCTTCTCCACCCTTTTTTTTCTGAGACAATGGTTTTCACTGAACTTGGAGCTAGCTGATTAGCTAGTTACTTCTAGAAAGATCTGAATACCCACCTGTCTCTGCCTCCTCCCCTAGGACCCCCCACCCCCAAGCATGGATCACCACAACCAACTTTCACATAAGTGTTGGAAATCTGAACTTCGGTCCTCGTGCTTACACAAGTACCTTGCCCACTCAGCACTTTTTCCATCCCTGACCTTGAACTCTTCATTCCAAGCATGACTCCTGTTCTCTGTTCCTCAGTTCATTAGTTGATGACATGAGACTATTAAAGTAGATGCCCATGGATAATTTCTTTCTTTCTTTCTTTCTTTCTTTCTTTCTTTCTTTCTTTCTTCTTCTTCTTCTTCTTCTTCTTCTTCTTCTTCTTCTTCTTCTTCTTCTTCTTCTTCTTCTCCTCCTCCTCCTCCTCCTCCTCTTCCTCCTCCTCCTCCTCCTCCTTCTCCTTCTCCTCCTCCTCCTCACCATCATCATCTTTTTTTCTTCTTCCATGAACTTAACAGGCACTGATATGATCACTTCTGACATTTAACATCAGAAGGAATAGAAAAATGACACTGGACTCAATCCTGTGCCAGCAATGACATTAACACCTCAAACAGCTAGACTCCTGGTATGACAGAAGAGCTATCTGCCTGACCAGGTCCTTTGTACCTCGTATTTCACTGAGAACCTCCTGGCTCCACCCTGATCTCCCACTCTATGGAACAGCATCTGCTCTAATGAGGAAACGGAAGCATCACTCTCAACCACAGCCATGCCTGAGTATAATATAAAAACTAAAAATTAAATGTCTAATGATGTTTCTTATATATTATATTAATTTAGAATCTGTGACCCAGAATGGCAAAATACATAGAAATTCAGGTACCAATAATGATTTCATTAATTGAAAATTCATTACTTTCTCCAACTATGAAATGTCAAAATAATTGCATCTTCAAACATGGCTGAGTTGTGTATGCCAGAAGAAGAGCAGGAGAAAGAGATTTGATTTATTGTCCTCAAGCATGTCTCCACTTAGTGAGATTTTATTGAGCAGCATGCTATGTGATGCTTGGTGTTTGGCAGTACAGTCCTTGTTCAGAGACAGCTTGAACTGGAAATAAAAATTTAGGTCTATAGATAGAGATTTACGTCTCACCTACATAATAGTTTTAGACATCAGTTACATCATCTGTGTTCATTTTGGTCCTCTATCCCTTACTTTTTAATGTTTCAAAACAAAAGATTCATCAGTTACTGGGTTCAGAGAAACATTCCTATTACAAGAAAAGCAATGAGCAGGCCAGAGCTAATCTTCCCCATCTCTCTCCAGAGACCCAGCTCTTAGTAGCCTGAGGGCTGCCTTTCCCAGTAGAGAACAGGACGGCAGCAACATGAGTGTCTGAAGGATCCTGGCATTCACTCATCCAAGAAGCGAACACCTAAGCAACATCTTGGGTTCTATTCACACAGCCCTTATGAGCAGGGAGAACACATTCATAATAGCATACAGGCTGAACATGCACATGGAATTATTTAAACAACAATATGAAGTCAGAAGTGTTTACAAACATATGCTTACCTGTTGGAGACAGCTCTAAAGTAACTAAATCAGTCTATGGGGCAGTTAAGGGTACTATTTTTCAATGACAACATCAGCAGTAAATGTGTCACCATGAATCTGGCAAGTATGTGGTTCATTAATTCAAAGTTATCTTAATAACTGTGAACTAATTCATTCATAATATTGAACACTATGATGAGTGTTGTGAAGATGTAAAACATAATATGAGATTGATGATGTTCTCAGTGTTTATAAACTACCAAGGAAAGGAAGTATCAAACATGAAAAGGCAGTAAGTGCCCAGGCTGTGGAATTCAAGTCCCTACACAAGCTACTCAGCACTGAGGGGCTACAACTTCCATGCGAGTATTGTATATGGTGATGATTACACCAGTTTCTGCCTGAAAGAAACAGTGACTCTAACAGGAGGGAGAGATAAAAGAAATAAAAGCAAAAAGAGTTTGTTTGGTTGACAGTATCTCTTGGCTCTTGAATGTAAGGGGAGCTGACAGTCCTATCTGAGACATTCCCAACTCTCAGCTACAGAATATGACTAGAGTTAAGTTTGAGAAGACAGAAGAAACAGATTCCATGAGCAAAGATACAAGGTCCAGAGAGGAACAATGTCTGGAAGGGCTATTCAGCTTGACAAGAGCAGGGGTCATTGAGGGTGGGAAGGGTGGGCCAGACCTCTCTGGGCCTGGTAGCTAGGCTGAGAAACATATGCTTTGTTTTGAATGAAACTCAACATCGATCCATGCATCTCTCTGTCAGCCAAGCTGTGAATACGGGGACAGGGCAATCATAAGTACTTCTTACATAAGCAACCCACCTGCAAAGATAATGAGCACCCGCAGAGCCATCATTTCCACCCTGTGCAGCATCTCCACAGTTTCCACGGGCGTCTGCAGCTGCCGGAAAACTTGACACATCTCAAAAACACTTAAGAAAAACAGATCACGGTGTTAATGGATAAGTGTGTAATCTCTAAGCATAGCTGTAGGGTAGAAGGCTAAGTTATAACACGTGTAAAAACTGTCTCCTCTCCCAACCCGATGCTACCATGTTTACTTTGTACAAGCAAAGGAAAATTGCAGGTAAGTAGGCTAGACTTCCTGACAGCTTTCTGCTCCTACTGCAGTTTGGTTGTTGCTGCTAATACATTTGGTGTCTGCTTTCTCTTAGCTTTTCATTCTCTTGAGATACAAGAGCTGGTCACCGAAGTGATTAAAGTATGATGACAACCATTGAGAGGATAAAGCCATCACTTGGTAACAGTGTAGGCAGATTGAGGCAATGGTGTTAAATGAAATAAGTCAGGAACAAAAATGACAACTGACATATGGCATCACTCATGTGGGCTCTAAACAAGTTGATCTCATAGAAGTTGGGAATGGAAGGATAATTTATAAAGACTAGAGTGATGATTAGGGAGTGGACTGAGTCCCAGCTAGAAGCAAAACGTATTGTTCTATGACACAGTGAGATAGGTACAGTTAAGAGTAACACATGGTAAATTTCAAAAGAGCTAGAAGAAATGTGTTTCAGTGTTTGAAGGCACAATCGTTATCATTCAGTCATACATATGTATAAAAGAGCTATTTTATTCTCCATAAATAAACCTTAATTAAAATTAAATTAGTAAATTTTGAAACAGGTTGGGTCATATGTTGAAGTACACACCTACAATCTAGCACTTGGCAGACTGACTCTTGAGATCATGGCTAGCTTGGACTAAGTAGAAAGAGCCTATTTCAAAAAAGAAAAAAAAAGAAGAAAGAAAGAAAGAAAGAAAGAAAGAAAGAAAGAAAGAAAGAAAGAAAGAAAGAGAGAGAGAGATGGGGAGAAGAAGAAATGAAGAAGAAAGGGAGGGAGAGAGACAGAGAGAAAGGAAGAAAGAAAGAGGAGGGAGGGAGGGAGGGAGGGAGGGAGGGAGGAAGGGATGATGTAAAGTGAAAGTGAGAACTGAAAATCTCAGTTAAAAGCTGAGTTCAGAGAACACAAGTGGCCAGGATTACCTCTAGTTTGAAAATAAATCCCAAGCAGAACAGGATACTCAAGCACTGTAGTTGAGGATCAAAGACAGTAAGGAGATAAAGCAGGAGTCCCTGGAAGCCAGCATTTAAAATGTGAAATAATGAGACATCTGTTTCACCAAGTAAGGACATCATTCCAAGTCATAAAAAATTATCATATTTAAAGGATAGTTCTGTAGCAACAGAACTAACAGGAAGTAGGTCAGCCTGTCTGGTGGCAAATGAGATAGTATTTACATAACATCTCTAAATTGCCCCAAGGGGTTGAGAGAAAAGTAAACAGACAAGGACCATAGGATAGCTAGCCTTGCCACATCCAGGAATCACAGCAGAGTTGGGGAAAGCATCCTAGGGTTGTACATCAAAAGACACAAATCCTCCAGACCAAGGCAGCAGGCTAGTGCCAGAGCTGGGTTTCATAACACTGGAGCTTTTAAGAACATGTTTCCAGCAAGGTATGGTGGCACAAACCTTTAACAGTAGTACACTAGACGTTGAGGATTGTGAGTTTAATGGCAGTCTTTTAATCTAACATCTACGGATGGGAGTGCTTAGAGGCAAGTCATCATTGAGGGCTGAGTTTAAGGAAGGCAGGAGTCATTAGATGCCTATACATTTCCTATGGTTAGTTACAACTACAAGCATAATCTTGTAGCTGAACTGAATAGTTTACATTCATGACTACATACCCAATACTGGTACCTGTGGCTGCTGTGATTATGTGTGGCTGACACACCTGACTTGTCAATATTTTACAATTCATTGTGCTATTATTTTATTGACATATAATAACAATACATAATACTGAGATACAAAGTAGTACTGGTGCTGCAATACATGCAAAGGTGTAGTGGTCAATCTACCCTCTCAAATGGGATGCATATATTCAGTCTCAAAACAAATGACTAGAATGAAAGACTTTTACTTTTAGATTTAAAAAATATTTAATCCAAATCATACTTGGATTCCAAATAATGAGGCAAACATGGAAAAGAAATCATTGACTTGGATCATTGTGTGTGAATACTGGCTTCAAAGGGTGATGAAGTTAAAATTGAGAAAATTGCTTAATCTGGTTTGTTATGAGTACTTCTTGTGATGCAAGTGCTACTGTATTACAGTGAAGAATAAATTAAGAAGTAGGGATTAAAATACCTTTGCTCAGCTTGCGGGACTTCCTGCCAGTGTTCAATCGATACAAATAATGCCCTCAGGAATCTCTGGAGGTATGACATTGGTTCTGAGCCATGAAGAATTACCATCGTTTCATCCTTGGTCCTCTCATCCGCTGCTGATGTGACATTCTGATGAGGGGCTGAATTAGGAAAACTGTTGTAATCTGGGTGAAACAAAGTGCGTGTGAAATGTGTCCACTGAGTGCTGTCCAGGGGCAGCCCTTCCCTTGAGAAGCCTGCTGTGCTGAGACCAATCAGGACGGCCCTTGCAAGCTGGTGACGAGTAGTGTTCTGAATCAGTGACAAATCAGAAAATGAATCTTGGTTGAAATCATCTGGATAGTCACTGTGGACTCCACTAGAGAACTCTACAACGGATTCTATGGCTTTTAAAAGATCGTTTGGATGCTGGGCAAATGTCAACAGGAGATTTAAAATATCCCAATTATCTTCCTTTAAGCCATTCCAAAGAGCTTGTAAGGTGAGGTCAATCACCATTTTCAAGAAAGTCTTTCTTTCTGTGCTGTTATCTCTTAACATTCCATCCAAAAACCGGATTACATCATGACTTCTCTCCTGTTTCAGGACCTGAGGATGGCTGGTAGATGAGATCTCATGAAGCTTCAAGAAGTCCATTTGGGTGGTGATGTTACTTATAGGGACTAAACAATCTAAAATTTCTTCCCATAAATCAGCAGCATCAATAGAGAAATTTTGAGTCCTATTTTCAATCATCGCCACAAGATGCTCCCAATCTCTCAAGCTGATCTTTGTAGAAATTAAGGTTTCAGCCATTCCTTCCAAAGTCTCAGAAAAGTCTCTGGATTGGTTGATATATGAAAGTATGCTAAATGACATGCTGAAAACATCAGAGTCCTGTGATACATTAGGTGTGACTCCAATCATTCCAAAGGCCAAGTCAAGAAATGGTATCAACAAATCCTTTGTCTTTTCAACTATGAAAGGATCTCCTTTTTTCAAACTAGTTATTTTTTTCACATAATGTTGAACACTTTGTAGCATGATGGAATACAAAGTGTCAAGGAATTTCCCAGAGTCCTCTGTACTAGAGATGGAGAGGGTTCCCAACATTGTAGCCATCTTTCTTGAAACAATTTTGGCTAGGTTGAGAAGTCTAACCATGGAGTCAGCTGATGAGGCAAGATGGCCTAGCTCAGCAGTGCTATTCACCAGCATAGTCAGAGTTCTAAATATTTCTAAGGCTGACTCCAGGACGTGACCTTCTTCACCAACCTGGGAAATGGTGCCAAATAACCTCATAGTTGATTCTAGTATTTCTCTGTTTCTTAGAGGGAATGAACTGTTGACAACAGAAAACAAGTCACTTAGCTTAGCAACCATGCTATGTTGGCACATAGGATAGGGGGAGTAGCAGGCCCCAGTAGTTGAATGTAAGACAGTGTCAATAATAGTAGCCAATTCTGTAGAACTTTCCTGTACAAGGTGGAGAACAGACCTGAGATTTTGGTTGAATTTGGAGAGGTCCTCAGAAGTAATAATCTGGGAGAGAAACTGAGTCACTACTGTAAAGAAATCCAAATGGTCTTCAGTGTTAGTTTTCACCATGGTCTCCCTTGGATGGCTGTGAGAGAAATCCTTCAGGACTCCAGAGAGTTTTGTGTTGTCTAATGAAAATGAGCTCTTAATCAGATAATGCAGTGTCTTGAGACCTGAGAAAATGTTCATCAATGGGTTCTTGTTCATCCAGGTCAGAAACGGATCCAGTTTCAGAATTTCAAGGATTTTATCTCTAGGGTCAAAATTGAAATTTTACATATTTTTAATGTCATGTCTAATAAATTAGTAGTGAAGAGATTAAAGTACAGTGATATTATAATGTATTTGTTTTACAATAATATCATAGTAAGGTGATATTGAGAGAAGGGGTAAGATCCTAATATAGCTCAGATGAAGCCCGACATTTTGTTTTCAAATAATGAAAGCAGCAAAGAAACTTCATAGGCAATACTGTGACAATTCTTTGAATGTAACAATTTGAAAAGCCTCATATTTGCTTTTAGAAAAGAAATCTAGAAAGACTATATAGTTATTCTATTTTTTAACTTCTATAAGAAGATTATTAAGCTTTACAAATAAAAGATGGATAAATTGGCTATATTAAATTTTATAGTCCTCTTCCACAATAGAAACCATGAAGAAAGGGAAGAACCACTTATATAATTGAAGGATATACATATATATGGATATGTGTGTATGTGTGTGTGTGTGTGTGTGTCCTAATAAGCTAGTATCAAGAGTATAAAAATAATATGTCAACAACTATCATTGGACAAACATATATTCTGAGGTTCTCAACTTTAAGAAAATGACATTTAAAATTATGAGATTTTGCCATAGTCTCATCAGGTTTGCAAATCTTAGTTCATATAAAACGTCTCAGGCTGTAGAGGCACAGGGAGCCTCAGATCTGATAAGAGTGAAAATTAAGCCAAGATCCTATGGAATTATTGTCATTGAGGTTATATATATTCTATTTTCTACACCAGAACTCATCTTGTGTGTTTAGGTTACAGAAAGACCTGCATTTCTCAACAATTTCCATCCATTGTCAGGTAGCCAATCCCTCTTAAATGCAGCAGGTTCTGAACACACTGAAGGTATAAGATTTGGTGAGAGGAGAAGGGGAAAACTAAAGGTAACAGGAAAATGAGAAGTAGCATTCTCCTTACACATGATTCTTGATATAACCAGTTAACATCTGGAAAAGTGGAAAGCCTATTTATATCTTGTTCTGAATTTTAAAGTTCTATCAGATTACTCAGTCAATCTGTAATGGTCTGTGATATATCCACTCGGTGAGGTAGACCAATAACCTCAACATGCCCTTCCCTACAAGTGTCTGAGCTGGGTGGACTACAGAGGTGATGGCCATTTTGTAACCCAATATGCTTCCTCCCAGTTACAGATAACAAAACTAACCTAAGATCCTGCTGGAGAGGGTCTTGCACAATTGCTTAAAGTCCCTAATGAGTTAACTTTAGGACATTCAGAAGGCAACTGTATTAAATGGGCCTGCCGGAGTTAGTCGGAATACTGTATGAGACTCTAAGACCCTCTATCCTAGACCTCAGAAGCAGCTAGGTAGGCAGCTTTCACCCTGTGGATCTCCCTTGTTGACCACTTCTTCAGACTGCACCTGCTGTTCCTGCTGCTCTACTTGTCTCTTCCTGCATGCTGCTCCTCTGAGGTTCAACATGCATACCTGGTCTTCAGAGTCACAGGAATCAACTTCTTGTGCTGCATGGTTGCTGTACCGGTTGCTCCCTGCATCTCTCCCAAGTAATACAACACAGAGGAAACGGGGATTTCACTTGAGAACTTTCATTACTAACATTCAGAGAGATTGTGGAAGATTGTGAATATAGAGAATATGACTATTTTAATGGTTCCAGGCATGAATATCAGATTAATTAGAAATGAATATTTAATCTTGTACTTGTGACAAGACAAGAAATACAATTGAAATAGTAACCACCCCATATGTGTAAAAAAAATCTATAAAAAATAAATTTTTCACTTGTATGTAGGAAAGAATATCTTATCTTTATAATCTGAATTGAAAAATAATATTATTGATGAACAGAGGCTAGATTTGACTGTTTACTGGTTAAGTAGAAATTGAAATTGTTACCTTACTGTAATCATAAAATGCTCATTGTCAGAAAAACCACTTCAAAGGCCATTCCAAACGCTGTTACAGGAGCCATGATAGGCATTTCTCTACTTCAGAAACTAAGCTGGCTGGGCTGTACCACCAGCATGACTATGTGATACTATGCACTATGTACTCTATGCCTATGTACACTCACCTCATTTCTGCAGTGACATCGTTATGCAATCCATTTAGCAAGGAGGAGAAGAATGTCTCCAGAGGCTGCTTCAGGAAACCCTCCGTGCTTCCTGCAGCTTCCCCGTCGTTTTTGGACTGCATGTGGCTCAAGATGAGATTCATGAGATCTGCTATTTGAAGGTTGGTGCCACTGAAACTGGGAGCTATTTCCTGAGATAGCTCAGCAAAGTTACTAACTGAATTCATCACAATGCTTTCAAGAAGCCACGGAACAACTGAGAGATCAGTGAGGTGTTCTTGATTTAGCATATGGCTGAGAAAGCCAACATCAGAATCGCCTTCTCTAGATCGGTTTCTGAGATAGCCCAAATACATAGTAAAATTCCTGGCCAGCATACTTACATCAGTTGAATTCCCACTGTCCATGGCATTGAGTAGATTTTGAATAAACCTAAAGAAATCTTCATTTTCATACTCATGAAGCCAGGATTTTATGAGAAAAAGAAAACCTTCAATAATTTCTGATGTCTTCAATGGTAATGAATCCAGGAATTCCAGAAGTTGAGGAAGTTGAACAGTTGTGTTTTGAAGACCTATACTTTGGATCTTTTTGTTAATATCAGAAAGTAATTGTCCTAGGCTCAAGTTACTAGTTAGATCTTTGGGAATCTGTTTAAAGTCCAACCACAATTCTTCAAAGTTGTAACTTGTTTTATTGTTTTTAAATAAGCTCCTATCTGTATGATTTCCATTCAGAAAGTTCATGATTGGAGAGAGTAGGAAATGAGTACTATTTCTTAAAGTCCAAGTAGCAGAAATCAATTTGAATATCCTTTCTAAATTTAAATAGATATTATTGTGGACAGATTTCTCTGTGCCTTTAGTGAGGGTAAGAATCTTGTCTAAGTTACCTAACTTGTTCAGAATGTTCTCACCCAGTGAGAATTTTGTAAAATTGACATATTTTAGCTTTTCTATGATTTGCAAAGCACCTTGCTTGATGGTACTACTAGGACAGAGTTCTGGGATGCTGCCATTACCTTGAATTCCAGAAAATGACATGAAGGGTAATACCTTATGCCAAAATCCCTGTAGAGCTTTCACAGGTAAATTTTTAACATGGAAAATCTCCAATAGCTCTGAGAGAATGGAGTTCCAGTCTGCTAGCTCATGGACTGCACAGGCCACTTTCCTGGTTATTTCCACTGCAGACTTTTCACCTATGCACTGTGAGTCGCTTGGCGGTGGCAGGTGAAGAAGATCCAGTAG
Organism: Mus minutoides; assembly: GCA_902729485.2. Taxonomy (NCBI): domain Eukaryota; kingdom Metazoa; phylum Chordata; class Mammalia; order Rodentia; family Muridae; genus Mus; species Mus minutoides. The sequence continues at coordinate 50,450 of LR750139.1, forward strand.
ACTGGTCACCATGTGAAAGAAGGAAGAAGGCATGTGCCTCTGGATATTACAGTCTTCTACCTTAGGATTTTTCTCAAGCCTGAAAGTTGTATAGTTTGAGCACCAAACCCTGGTAAGACACATCAAAGCTTCTGGAACAATAGCTGGCTCATCTGATACCAACTCAATTATATCCAGAAGAGTTTTAACAATATCAGCAAAGTCTTCCTTGGTGATTTTGAACATTTTTATGCCATGAAGAAGGGTAAAGTTATAGACATCCCTAAGGCTTTCTGTGATGTTTTTATCTATGATTCTCTGAAGGAGTCCCACAATGTGGGGAAGAGCATAATATACATCCAACACAGTATCCACCACATCCTTGGGAAGCAGACGGGAGAGACGCAACAGGTGGCTAACACTCCATGAATGTGAACTGTCTACAAATTTTTCCAATAAGCCCACAAGCATATTGACCCCCAAACTGTTGATATCTGATCTGCTGAGATTCTTAAAGAAACTCATTAGGATTTCACTGTTCTCTCCCAGCTGGCTTACTAAAAGCTCTATGTCTGCCTTCTTGAGAGAATGCATGAGAGATGTCACTTTCTTTAAAGTTTGAGCATGATCTGAATTTTGTGGAATATTGAAATGGACAGCAGGCATTAAAAAATTGAACACATCCCGTGTCAATTGTATACCAAGATCTACCGCTTTTAATATTTCATGTGGGACTACTTCTGAAGAATTCTGAAGATTATGAGTTAGGTTAAGAGCAAAGTAGTTAGCTACGTTGTAAATTGATTTGCCTAAATGGCTTATATCTCCTTCCTTTGGATTGGTAGAGAATACACTAAACATTGTTTCAGAGTTAGAAGAGGAATTATTTCCGAGGACACTATGGAAAATACCTTTTAAAAACTTCTGCATTTCCTTCCCCAATGCTATGATGTGCTGCCAAATATTCTGAAACTGGTCAGGAATATCATCTGACATTTCTGTGGGTCTTAGAAGTAAATCCTTGACATGCTTCCAGTTGGACTGGGAAGCAACATTGAGATCTTCGGTTAAGTTGCTGATGATCATGCCTACCTGCTTTGTGAAATCATTGAAAAGAGATAATAAAATCTCAACATTGGGTACATTCTCTTTTTCCAAGCCTATAGTAACAATATTATTTAGAAAGTCAGTTATGTCTTTCAGGTAAATATTTACACAATTTATATTTGACTCATTCCATGGACAAATGGGTGTTTTCTTATTTAGCATCCAAGTTAAAATGTTCAATGCAGAGCTCATTTTGCCCCCTATATCCTTAAAACTTCCCAATATGTTATGACTATGACTGGGTAAGGAACTTGAGTTATACATTATACACAAACGGTTTATGATATCTATCCATGTGATGCACCCTTCCAGGCTCTTACTTGTGTTCTTTGATGAAAATACAGAACTTAACATGGCCAGAATATGTGCTGGCTTATTAGAAGTGTTCACAAGTAATAAGCTATCTTCAAAAATTGACTTAGTGAGTCTCTGGGAAATATCAGTACATGCTGATAAAGTTCTACCCTGTGACACATTCCTAAGAAATAATATCATTTCTTTCAGCTCCATGATGACACTTGCAAACTTGGCTTGATAATCAGGAAAATCATTTGAAAGAAAGTTATTGATCAACTCCACATTTCTATCCACATTGTCCGAGGCTTTGCTTAACTCAGTGAAAACATCAAACAGGGAATATAAAAACTCCCTGCTTGCATTCATGTTCATTGGAAATGTCTCCAGCTTGTGCAGGGAGGTTTCCATGGTGATTAAAGTTTTCTCTACTTGGTCCAGGTTAAGTGATTTTACTGCAGTTAATTCATTACCAAATGCTACCCAAAGATCCCTGAGGTCCTGAAGGCCATCCCAGTCATGAAAGTTATTCTCCTGAGTTATATTTCTAAACAAATTTAATATGACCCTAGCAGTATGATATGTGGGAACTATTCCTTGGCAGTCTTTAGAAATGTTCCCATAATTTTCCAGGTCATCCAAAAGCTGAGTGATACCAACATGAAGAGGAGTAAAAATACTCAGCTCAAGTTTAAATATTTGAGAAATGCTTCTCCAGATCTCAGTCCATGTCTGAATCCATGAAAGGGTGCAGTGAATGGCCATGAATTCGCTAATCGCACTACCATTTACTGAGAGGTTGGAAAAAAACTGTGTCCATGGAAAAGGAACGGAAGACCCCTCATTTCTTGAATAATTCACAGAAGAAATGGTAGCATTTTCCTGAATGAAGCATTCACTCACCACCAGTGTTTCCACTGAACCATTAAAACACTGAGTGACATACTGAAGTAAAGAAATACGAAAGCCTTCGTCTGCTGCGAACAGCTGCTTGAGGCCTGTCAAACTAGCATGAATCACTGCTTCTGCTGGTTCCCCTCTCGTCATCAGGGACCGGGCTTGAAGTTCTAAAAAGTTGAAAATTGAAAGCAACTGCTGACAGTAAGATACTTCAGATATCATCCCAAGAGCCTCTGTTGTCTCCGATAAAAACGAAAGTGCTTCTATGATGTTTTGGATATTAAACTGCTTTATGAGGTCCAAAATGTGTCTGGAGATTTGAGTAAGATCAGTTATCAGAGGCTGTCTATTCTGAATGTTGAAGAATTTATTAATATATCGATAGAATGAGGAATAGGTTTGCAGAAATAGAGCTATGTCTTTGTCCTTGAAGACATTTATGTCTATATGAGTTAAAAAGTTCTCCAGTTCTTCCTGTTGTGGCCCAGACAGCGCAGAGAAAAGCTCGGATGTATTCTGCAGAGCATAAACAGTATTCAGAGCTTTTGAGACTTGTTTCTGTGTCAGGAAGCTAAGTTCACAGAGACTGTGTATTATAGTCTCACTTAAATGTATAAAGTCTGCATTAATGGTTGGTGATTCGGGCCAATAGGAATGAAACAATTGGGAGAAATTAAAGCATTTACAAAGAATTTTTTCATATTCTGCAACAGAAAAATTTACATGTGTGGAAAAGATTTTAATGTTAGCTCTTTCTTCTTGTGAAATGCAACTGAGCCATAATTCTTGCAGTTCTGAATTACTTTCAAGAAGTATTAGTTCTAAAAAATTCAAAATATTTTTAGATTCCTTCTTCATCCAATGATTTTTAAGTCTTTGAATTTTTTCAATGACCAGATTATCAAATTCCAGAAGCTTCTGAGAAGCAGCATCATATGAGTCTGCCTTTAAACTTCTTAAATGATTTATCCATGAAACACTTCTATTGAAAACAAGCTCAGTGAGGGAAGAAAGATTGTGAAATTCAGGAGCAGTGAATGAGCCAGAAGGATTAGATAATAATTTCTCCACAAACTCCACAAACAACAAAAGAATGTTCATCTGTCCACTTTCAAGGGTGTGCAACTTCTTGTCCACTACTAAAAGGTGCTTTGTGAAATCGAAGGCCCTACAATACAGATAGAATTGTTTTATTATCAGAAAGAAAAATTAACTCAATGCCTCAAATTTCTAAGATATTTACAGACATGCAATGATTTATAGTGGTCAAAACAAAAGATTTTCTAGACAATGTAGTTTTTTTTTTCCTCTTTATTAGGTATTTTCTTCATTTACATTTCTCATGTTATCCAGAAATTTTCCCTTACCCTCCCGCGTCCCCGCCCCGCTCCCCTACCCACCCCCTCCCACGTAATGGCCCTGGCATTCCCCTGTTCTGGGGCATATAGAGTCTGTATGACCAAAGGGCCTCTCCTCCCTGTGATGGCCAACTAGGCCATCTTCTTCCATATATGCAGCTAGAGACATGAGCGCAGGGGGAACCAGTTAGTTCATGTTAGACAATGTAGTTTTTACTTCATATCAAACTAATATAAGCATCTACTACTATGTTAGAAATCCCAACATGACTGCAAATATTTAACTTAGAATGTGTTTCCTATTATCAGGAAGAATACATTCTAAATCCCATTCCCCTTTCAATCAATATTTATGACTGCTAAGCACAAGTCTGCCATTTATACCTGTTGAATTTGTTTTCATACTTCCATTTAAAATGAAGTGGGCTGCCGGCTGCACTGTGACCAGCTGACTCACACTCCTTCCAGCACAAATG
>LR750139.1:55072-85203 GCA_902729485.2 Mus minutoides
TGTGTGTGTGTGTGTGTGTGTGTGTGTGTGTGTGTGTGTGTGTGCTGAAATCAGCTTCCTTGGCATAAGTTATATTTAATCTCTAATATCTCCATCCCTTAAATCAATGCTGAATTAACTATAGCTTCTTACCTTGAAAATTCCATACTAACTCTATTGAGTTCACAAATATAAAATATAGCATGCCTTTAGAGCACATTCAGAGTGGTTTTGCTGCATTCACTAAAGCTGTTAAATAATTGAAGTTTTTGGGGCATAGAATGTGCAGGTATTCTGTGACTGTGCAGAGGTCAGGTCACTTCCCTTCCTCCTGTGCCCACAGGAAAGGCTTCACCAGGTAATGAAATTCATGTCTAGTAACAAAATTCCTGCAAATGCTGGCATTTGAAAGAACCCCTTGGGAAATCTGTAAACACAGAGAAACCTGGGCCCTTGATACAGGATTGATCAGGTTGGAGTGAGGTTCAACACTCAGGGCTTAAACAAACTTCACAGGGAAGTTTGGTCTCATCCTGAATCTTAATTCTACTATAACATGCAAAGTTCCTGTCCCATCCAACCCCAGCACAACTCCCAAAGTTGAGTGATTCAATCAGGGTACAAACTCCATAACCATAAACTACAGTTTAGGGAAATCCTATTCCTGTGGTCACACACCTAATAGACAAATACTGGATGCCTGATATGAAACACCACCACTCCTTAAATGGAGCTCATAGCCATTAATGTAGCCTATGACTGGCATTTGCTTATGATAGTTAATACCTGGGAATCTAATTATAAAACTTACGTGGTTATGGAAGTTATTGGAGACTTCTTAAAGTTATTGAAAAATACAAAATAATTATCAATGATGACTTTCCAATTCATGTCTTGTGTATAACAAGGAGAGTCCTCAGAGAAAGCTAAAAAGAAACATCAACAATCTGAGTATAACAGTTAAGCAAAATATATAGCCGATCACCCTAGTATGTTCGAAAAACAATGAAGTAGGTTTGATAATTTGTGATTTGACATCTGCTTCCAGTCATGATGACACAATGGGCCACTGAGCAGTGCAAAACATTGATTCATGTAAGATAGAGGGCAAGTGATCGGAGACCTATGATTATTCCTACTTATTGCTTTGGAGAGACTATAGAACAGTAGATGTCAACCTTCATAATGCTCCAACGCTTTAATACAGTTCCTCATATCGTGGTGACCCTAAACCATAAAATTTCTTTATTGCTATTTCATAACTATAAGTCTTTCTACTGTTATGAATCTCAATGTAAATATCCAGTGTTTAGGAGATCTGATATGTAACCCTGAAGAGGTCATGACCCATAGGCTAAGAATCACTGCTTTAGGACAATGTACAAGGATGGGTGGGGTATGTGGCCTGAAGTTCAGTGGACATACTGTATTGGGATGAAGCTTAGATTCTGAAAGAAACAATGCCTGGGAGGGGTCTGCAGAGTGTATGTGTCCCTCTATTATGCAGATGAGAACTAATTAATAATGTGAGGACACTGCTTGAGACAAGAAAGCTTCACCCCACCCCCGCCCCCACAACATTAAAGACATTTGTTTAATGATCACACAATAACAAGAATATACTCTATTTTGCTCATGGTTAGTTATATTGGAACATTTTATAATTTCATCAATTTACTAAGTACCTCAAACAAAAACAGATTTTCACTAGTTATAGGTAATCTCTAAAGATGACTGAGATGAGAAGCATATCTTTAAAGCAGGAACATCTAGCCTCTTGACATTGCAATATAATGTTATCATCTGCAAACATATTAGGTCATAGTCGTGGCTATCTTGAGATGCACATTGCATGAGTCACAGATTGAACACACCATACTTTGAAGCACTCTTAGAGCTAGAGTGTGGTAAAGCATTTGCTTAACATGTACAAAACCTGGTATTTGAATATCCACACTGACAGGGGAAGCTAGAAAGCCAGGAACTTAAAGGAATAGGCTAATAATAAGAATGAAAAATGACTAGCACAGAATAAGGATCAAATGTGTATTTGACATCCAACAAAAAATTCCACAAATACAAAGAAGGAAATATGATGAGAAAAATAATTGGTAAAAATATATAGACACGATGGAATGAGGAACAACATGAAGAACCACACACGTGGTTTGTGTTATTCAATTTACACTCTATTATTTACACATTTACAAAACAAAGCTTATCAGATTAGATAAGATAAGAACTAACCATACACTATATGTAAGAAATACATGTAAAATATGAAGACAAATTTTTTTAAAAAAAAACATATGACCCTCAATATTAATAAAAAGGTCATCAAGCAATGTAGAATCCAGATATCAATGTCATCATTTCATGATGGTAAAAGCAACAAGTCATCAAAAAGGCACAATGATTTCAAACATGTGCACATTGATAGCACAATTCCACAACACAGAAGATAAAAACAAAGCACAAAGATAAATAGGCAAATTCATGATGTACTCTGAAATATAATTAGACATGGGGACAAAGTATGAGCAAAACTACAGGATTAACATAATTCTGCTAACAAAATACACTACATGATGTTCAAGAACTATTCCACCCAGCATGAACACAGGACTGATTCCCTCCCTGAACACATGGAACAATTACCAAAACCTAATTTTCTAAACCCTAAAACAAATCACAAAAAGTTAGCAAGACTAGTGGTATAAAGAATGTTCACAGACCAAGAAAGACTCAAGTAGAAATCAATAACAGAAGTATAACTGAAAATCCTACACATTTGAAAATGAAATCACACATCAGCAAATTACTCATGGGTCAGAAAAAATAAAAAGATATATACACATTTATATATTTTAAATATATCTTATTTTGTTATGGTTTTTTTCTAAACAAAATATTTCTAACTTCAAGCAAGCAATTTAACCTCTTTAGCATCTATTTCTCAAGCAAAATTGCATAAGAGTTACATTCATTATGCCTCATCAAGTTCCCACTAAAATAACGAAGTGCCTATAGAGGAAAATGGAAACACTCCGGAAAATTAAGTCAGAGGTGTGTGATATTGCATAAGAAACAAGTTGACACCATCAGAAAACAGAGCAGTAAAACAGAAAGAAATTAAGCAAAAGATGAAAATAAAATCCTCCACAGTCAACTCTTCTGTTGTTCTTTGTGGAAAAAAGGAAAAAAAAAAAAGTTCAATGCAGATGTTCATTCCACTGGCAAAGGATAGGACCTTTTTCTAGTTCTTGCTAGATACCTCTATCTTGGGTCATCATAATAAAAACATAGTAAAGCAAGCTTTTTTAGAGTTTTTATCAAGGATAAAAATAATATTCTTGATATTGCTGGCTAGCTCAATTAAATCTGTCAGATGCAATATTTGTTCTCAAATTCATCTGCTTCTAAAGCCCATACTATCATACCATACTCCACCCCTGCTTGGTCTATGGGGTAAAACTGTACTCTATAATATACAACAGTTAAATCTGTTCATTGGGCTATACCATGTCTCCCTTGTGCCACATTCTTACTGTTTGCAGTTCTTTCATTTTAAAGGACCCTGATATAACTATCTCAAGTGAGGCTATGCCAGTGTCTGGCAAATACAGAAGGGGATGCTCATAGTCATCTATAGGATGAAACACAATGGAAGAGCTAGAGAAATTACCTAAGAAGCTGTAGGGGTCTGCAACCCTATAGGAAGAACAACAATATGAACTAACCAGTACCCCCAGAGCTCATGTCTCTAGATGCATATGTAGCAGAAGGTGGCCTAGTCGGCCATCATTGGGAAGAGAGGCCCCTTGGTCTTACAAACTTTCTATGCCCCAGTACAGGGGAATGCCTGGGCCAAGAAGTGGGAATGTGCAGGTAGGGAAGCAGGGCGGGCAGGGGGGGGGGGTGGTTAATAGGGAACTTTCAGGATAGCATTTGAAATTTAAATAAAGAAAATATCTAATTTAAATTTTTTTTTAAAGAGGAAGGAAGGGATAAGTAGAAATGTACACACAGCTGCAGGGTATTTTGATATTGTTTGCTGTTTGGTGATTTCCAAAAGTTTGCATGCTTACTTGTTCCTTGGACATCTCAAAATGCATATTTTAACTATTCTGCAGGTCTAAGTTGGGGCTGTGATCTGCATTGCTAATGGCATGCCAGATGCTGCTGCTGCTGTTCCAGGGACCATACTGTTAGTAACAAAGATGTAGGCAATTAGCTGAGTAAAGTACATATACCATAAGAAAAAAAACCTCCACAGTCTACTAAATATACTGAATATCTCAGTTATCATTTATGAGCCTCCTTGTTAGCTATATAGCTCTCCATCTGACAGTTAAAGTTGCTGAATGGACAAAGGCTTTATAATTTGAAAGTTTAGATTGGAAAGATTTTCTAATCTGATTAAGAATGAATGAGGAACTACACGGAGAAAGCATAGGGACTTTTTTTCTGTCTGCCTGTTATATTCATTCTTCAAGTCATGATTCATGTGATGAGCTGTTAGCTACTCTGTAAACACAAGCATGACCTGGAACGCATCTCTAGTTGTGTCTATTTCTCCCACCAATTTGAACTCCATTTACACTTCTCCAATGAACCATAGGATCTCTGTGATGCCCTTGATTTAAAAGATGACTTGCCTTCCCAATAGTCAAGTAAACACAGGCTGTAGCAGTGGTTCTCAACCCTCCTAATGTGTAACCCTTTTAATAGAGTTGCTCACAATGTAGTAACCCTCAAGCATAAGATTATTTCATTGCTATTTCATAACTGCAATTTTGCTACTGAATCATAATGAAAATATCTGATAAGCAGAATATCTGATGTGTGACCCTGTGAAATGATCATTTGACCTCCAAAGGGGTTGTAATCCACAGGTTGAAACCACTGGTCTAGACAGACAGATATCCATTCCACCCTTGATCATCCCGATGAAAAGAAACAGGAAGAATCTTGTTGGTGGGTGAAAATATTTGTGGAAACAACTGAAATTGAGAAGTGCTTGGGGGAGCAGATGGAATCCTAGTGCAATGGAAACTCAATGGACTCTCCAAAAGTATCCCTAACAAAGACTCCTAGTAATTGGAGACATGAGGTCTGAACCAGTCATCTTCTGTAAACAGGCAAGGCCTCATGGGAATAGACTGAGATACCAACCAGTCCACAGAACTTTCAACCCATGATTTGTCCTGCCAGCAGTGTTTTGAGACCAAAGCCTAGCAAAATCTTCATCAAAGATACCAGAGAGACTTCATCCAGCAACTGATGGTAGCAGATGCAGAGCATCACTGCCAAACAAACCAGTGTACTTGGGGAGTCCTGCTGATAAGTAGAAGGAAGGATTGGAGAAACCAGAGAAATCAGGAACATACCTGGAATATGGCCCTCAGAACCAGGCTGGGACTCATGGGAACTTTAGAGATCAGGAACCTACAGAAGTCTAATTAACATAGGTCCTCTACATATATGTTATGGCTAAGTAGCTTGATGTTCTTGTAGAAATCCTAAAAGTCAGAATGGGGGCTATCCTTGACTCTATGGTCTACTTATGGGACCCTTTCCCCCACTGGCTTGCCTTGTCCAGTCTTGATGTGATGGTATATGCCTGGTTTTATTGCAGCTTGTTATGTTTGATTGATGTCCCTGGGAGGCCTGATCTTTTCTGAGGGGAGATAGAGTGTGGAGTATAGGTCTGGGGATTGGGGTGGAATGAGGAGAGGTTGAGGGGAGGGGGTACTGCAGTCAGCATGTAATATATGAGAGAAGAATAAAAATCAGAAATATTTTCCAAAGTATTAATTATCAAGTAGAAAGAGTCTACTGAATATACATCATGAAGCAGGTTTTTAAAGCTCAAGTTTACTCAAGTCTCCATGAAATTTCAGCTACATCTAAGAAAAGAATCTTCACATTACCCATGAGAGGGGAAAAATACATTTAAAAGATTTTAAATCTAAATCCAAAAGGATAGTATTAGGAATACAAAACTAAAGACTACAGGCAAGAATAGGTAAGAAGGAAGATGGGGTGGTAAAGGAGAGGGTCTAACGTACGGGATCATCCAGTCCAGGAAGAGGCTGCAAACAATGCACCCTGAAGAGCAGAGCACTCAGCGCATAACCTAAAAGAACTGCAAGATCTTTCTGTCTTGTGAGGCGCAGATTTACAACAGAGATCCAGAGAGGACAACTCTCTGGCAGTCCGAAAGTCAGCCATTTGAAGAAGGAAAGAAAGAAAACCAGAGAAGGAATGAGAAATCCCCATCGAGAGCTGAGAATACAATAAGAGCTGGCCTGATAATACATGCTTACTGCTACACTGGTGGCATGAATATCAACGGAGTAATCAATCCTTTCATTTTCTGATTGGATTTATGTTCTGCTCCACAAAATGAAACCCATACCTATACTTGGCATCATTGTTGGGACAAGAACCTATAGCTAGACAAGTCACCAGCTCTCATGGAGAAACTAGTAAAATTGTTCTGCTAAATGAACATAGTATTAAACTGACTCCTCATGACTTATCATTATACCCATAAATAAATGCACCTCTTAGTCATTATCTTAAAATTTTCTATTTGCAGCAGATGTTGATAAACACAGAGACCCACAAATACACAAAGTTCAGAGAATAAGACACTACAAAATGCTCAGCCATAAAGGGGACATATATGGCACATCCCCATCCCAAGGCTCAGAGATCATTACAGAAGAAGGGATAGAAAGAGGGTAAGAGCTGAAGATGACTTCAAGGCAACAGTGTCTTCTGGACACAGCAGGGCACCTGCACATATGACATCACAGCAACTGTGACAACACTCACAAGACCTGTGTAATCTCAAGCCAGACCAAATCAGTAAGGAGATGGGGAGCAAGGCACACAAACACACCGCTAGCCATAGAGTCATTCGACTGCTAGCTGCTGGGAGAGGAGAGAAAGTTTTCTCTACTAGCCCTTAATAAGTCAGCCATGCTCCAACCAATGACCACACAATCAAGAGTACTTAGGAAGCACACATTTGTCTTAAAGGGTTTTTTAAAAACATTACAAAAGGACACAAAGTTGGGTGGGGATTGAGGGAGGGAAGCATTGGGAGAGAGATGAATATGATCAAAATATGTACAAAACTCTCAGTGAACAAATAAAATTATAAAAATCAAATATTTTTATCTAAACAAGGACAGTTTTTTAGAGTGAATAAAATCTCTGTGAATCGTGCTGGGAAAGCCTAGGCAGACAAAGCAGGACTATCACAGCTATAAAGCAACCCTAAACACAGTAACTTGAATAGTTAGCCGTTTGCAGGGACTCCCACTTTAGACTTCCCTCCACGATGCATAACAACCCTTCATACTGCAACTCTATCTCACTAAGTGGGGAAAACAGCACACATTCCTATCATTAAGACCTCTTGACTTACATATCAGTTCACTGTTCTGAAAACTTCCATACATGTTCACATATCGAGCCAATTCACATGTCTTCCTGATGATTCCTGAGAGGATTTTCCAATAGGACTTTTTTTGCATAGACATTTGTACTTCTTCAAGTACGTGAGATACCCTGTAGCCAAGAGAATCCAAAGAGTAGAACTTAATTGTTTTCAGGTTGACATATACTTCTACACCCACCCAAAGGCAATGCATGCAAACATATGACAGTCCGCATTAAAAAGCAATTCAAATTTTAAATAGTTCATTTAATATTTATTCATTTATGAATTCTTATACCTTGATTGGTAAAAATGAGGAAAAATCATATGGCAATATATAAAACAATAAAAAAGAATAAATCAAGCAAAAAGCAAGAAGAAAATGAACACGACAATATAAAATAAACTTTGAGGCTAAGAAAAAATATATCCCCATTTGGTTTACTTGACTATGGGCTTATTAGCAGCCACAAAAAGTGGTTATTGGTGTAGAGGGTCATGAAATAGGAAAACGGTATGGATCACTTGAGCAGTCTCCTATATGAAAACATCAGCCTTGGTTACACACAGACATGAAGCTTGTCATGAAAGCTTATAAGTCAGTGAACAGGAAAAACAGCAAACAGGGAAACTGTATCATAGTTTTTATTAATATTTTATTAACGTGTTGTTTCTAGCAGCTTTCTTGTATTAACAACGAGTTAATCTCTTTAAGGTATCTTTCCATTCTACTCTTTAGGAACAGAATTATGATGCTGAGCCATCACCAAGTAGCACCTGAAATCCTTCCATTGTGTAAGCCCTGAAAAGTTTTCCATCCAACACATACTTACACTATGGAGATAAGCTGGCTCTCACACCCACCAGAAGAGAAGATATTCTCAGGTGAGGCATCAGCTCTTGGAAGCTGGAAGACCCGAGAACAGGTAAGGCTTACTTCTGAAAGCTGTGTCCCAAGATCCTGCCAGCCAAAATGCCCACCATGTTCTGAAACTGATCCATTTGTGTGTCCTGCAATGACAGCTTGCAGACTATGACCCTAAAAAGAAAGAAATAAAGATCACCTGTCAAAAGTTAAGTAAGCCATTTCATGTGGGCATTTGATATGGAGCCTACCTTGCTCATTTATCAAGGTCTCCATATGGACTCCTGGACAATGGTCTCAAGGTAGTTGTAGACATGAACTTTTACTCAATTGTTCAAAGTTGCAGCCCCCAAATAAAACTTGACCCAACAATAAAGTAGGATTCTTTATCCCTGTGTCATTAAGCATCTAATAAATATCCTAGTGTTGTTGCCATGTGTGTTAGATGATCTCCCCAGATATGGTGGGGGAATGTTTAACAAAGTCCTCAGAGAATCAGACCTGATAAGCACCCTCATCGTAGCCTGTCCCACAGTCCCTTGAGGTTTAGCTCTGACGCCTTAGTCCATAAATGCTGTAGAATGACTTGCACAAATTTCAGCCTGAGTAATTGTCACAAACTTCTCCTCTTTCCCAGTTGGTTTTATGAATCCTTGAATGTCAAGGAAGCCCGCATGGAGTTATTATAGAGAAAAGTAAGCTCGACAACCTTACTGTCCAAACTCCAGCCCCTATAGTCACAAGATCACAGCTGTACAAGGAACATTTATAAGAATAAATTAACTCTACCTGGCTGAGCCTCCCTCGGGCCCAGTCATGAAAACATACAGAATGTTTTGTTTCCAACCACTGAGCTTTCGAATGGTTGGTTAGGACAAATCACCCGACTTCTGTCTGAGAAGGTGTCTCATATAGCTGAAGAGCCATGCTTGCCACCTACAGATCCCACGGAATCAGATCCAACTCCCCGTGGGCTTTCCCTGGGCCTGCATAGCTTCAGGTACACCTTTCTGTCTAATGAGAACCCTCTATGACTCTTCTTAGCTTCCAAGTTTTCCTCCTCATTCAAAACACAAAAACGTCTTTGGGGAAACTTCCAGATGCTGAACTGTTATATACTCATGTTACCTGCCCTACACAAGCCAGAGAAGACCTCCATGTTTGTATGCCCCTTGGCATGCATTATAAACGCTGAGAGGACAGTGAGGGCTTGACTATGTACGCATTCTTATATTCACTTTAATTTTGCTCAGAATCATTTCTATTTTACTGGTTTTATTATCTCACTAATTTTATATTCTAATGCATATAAGGAAGAATATTTTAAGAGACATGTAATTGTGAGAGGAGCAAAATAATAAACACAAGAATATTATACAGTTTAATTCTTGGTAAGAAAGATAAATGCTGAAGTTGACATAATCATTTTTCGAAATATTCCATAGTCTGTGAATGTTTGGCATGGTTGCCTGGACGCTAGGCAGTGACAGGGGAAGAAAGGGATTTCCAAATCCTCTCATCACTAAAAGCCATGGCTACAAGCTGCTGTACATCAACTATCACCAAAGTCCACTCTGTGCTTTCCTTCCCATATGCAACTAGGAAAAAATGGAGTGGGGAAGAGACCAGGAAACCGGAGAGGCAGATGTATGTTTTTGGAAGTTGGCAGTACTCTCAGGGGTTACCAGGAAGGTTGTGGCAGGAAGTATGTACCACCACACCCAAGTACTCAGGAGGAATAGAACTGAAGAATAGCCACCACCCAGGCAGCAGCATCCTTTCAGGGATGCCAACACTTGTGTGGTCCAAATTCCAGGTTCAGTATTAGCATGTTGGGTGACAGGAGTCCAGTTGGTGCTGTTGGAGAGATCTAATGGTGGATACTTACAGCATCCTTCACTGCTCGAAGCAGCTCATTTAAAACACTGGTCTCATTGAAGAATGGGGTATGGCATAGCACTCCCCAGACACTCCTCCATATGCTCGAGTTCCCAGTGGGGAGGGAAGCCTCCTGAGACAAATGTCCATTCAGGCAAATGGCAGAAGCATTCTTTGTCAACAGCTGAAAAGTTAATAAGGATGGAAAGAGGGACATTTAGGAATGCTCAGTGATGCTCAGTGATGCTCCCCAATGCAATCAACTACAAATAGGAGCAGCCACGTTAAAGTAAAGCCCAGCATTTTCAAACAAAATAACAAAAAACCTGCTCATTCTCCTTATGTCATCAGCAAAACTCACAACTGGCAAAGCTGAATATTGCTTCTGGGTTTTTTAATGTTTTCTAGGGGATGGTTTGTGTATAATCTTTACCTGGTTTAGCCCCTGAAATAACACATCCTTCTCTAGTCTCCATCCTTCAGACCCAGCAGGTATAAAAGCCTTTGCTGACCTCTCCAGGTAGCTGAAGAATTCTGCAAGACAGAAAAATGCTTCACCCTCCATTTTCTCCATAACCATGAAACAGTAAAGTGAATTCCAAAAACATGAATTTCAGCAACTCAGCCTGTTATCAAATGCTTCGCTATCCTCTGAGAAAGGAAAATGGGAACATGATGAAGTGAGTGTTCTGTTATCCTTTCTGAGAACTCAATAGTGTGTGTGCTTTGTTACGAGAGCCCTTTGCTTCTAAAGCAATGCCCCCTCACAGGGTCTTCTTCTCTCCCTTGAAGGCTGAAAAGGATTTGGCCCATGATAGCAAACTATAACCTTGACTTCCTCGAACTAGGGCAGAAGAAACATCTGGCAGGCAATTAAAGTTCACAAAAAGGCATTCTGCATTCTTAGAAAGATCTCAATTCCATGCAGGCCCTGAACAGTGCAGTGGACAGGCAAACAGAGGTTCCAATGCCCTTATGCACAGTGTCCTGGGGACACTTCCAGTCCGACATCATGGGACTGGTGTCAGTGAGAAAGTTAAAGTGTCCCATAAAATGGCTTAACCAAGACCACACTGCAGGCTCTGCTAAACAACAGAGTGTGACATAATTTCACCAGCAAGGCACAAGAACACTTAGTGGATGACAAAGAAAAACAGAGCTGGTTCACCTTGAACAAACTGCAAATCCTGGGCAATCGTGTTCCTGAGAACAGTATCCAGCAGGGGCAATCTCTTCAGAGCTGGCCATGGGGACAGGTCTGACAGTGCATGCTGCAACTTGCTTAGATGCTGGAATCTGAGGGCAAAAAATAAGCCAATGCACCAACTCAAGAGACAAAGCAAAGGAAAATGTCCCACCACCTAGGGCATTGTACTCACAGACTGGAAGGCCAACTACAGCACCTAGCTGAGTTCTTGGCAAACTGCATTATCAGTTGTTGAATTTTGTGCATAGAAGATTCTTTTAGAAGACAGGTTCAAATTAAATATCCTCTTTACCTCCAGAAATGTATGAAGCAGATGAAAACTAGGTTGAAAGATCAGCTTATTTTTACAAATATTTGTATTGCTGGGAATGACAGTGTATGTTTATCATCCCAGACCTTGGCGGGCCAATGCAGAAGAATTGTGAGTTCAAGGCTTGCTTGGGATACACATGGAACCTACTTTTTTTTAATGCATTAAAGCTTACAGTTATGAAACTCAGAAAATAAATTTGACTTTCAAAATATTGACCCATCAAAGGAAGAAAAGGCATAAAAGATCCATCAAAGGAATCCTGCATAGGATAAGCTGAGAGTCTCCAAGATCAAAGGAAAAAATATATAACTTATAAGGCTGCTTGACACCTCCAGTGCCTGAGGGGAGAGGCTAGCTATTCAACCTTTGGCCTGCTATAAGGACTTTTTGTAAAGATGTTCACTTTGAATGTCAGGCAGAAAACCACTGAGGGCAGAATCTCCAATAATACATATCTGCCTGCCTCTGCATCCCTGCTTGGGGGTCTGGAGCTGCAGGAGGAGGTAATGGTCCAACACATGGTCCATCAAGGCTCTAGTCCTTTAAGAAGGATGATGTGTGTGTGGCTCAACGAGATGCAGACGACAATGAAGACAAGACAATATGAAGAAAGTGAGTGTGAAAACTGAGAACGAGAGAAGGCTGAAATGGAAACACATATGGAAGCCTGAAGAACCATCTGCAGGTCACAGTGCAGAGCAGGCTTGCCAAGAGCAGCCAAATCCAGACTTCCTGCATCTTCATGGGCACACAGTGCGTCTTCAACCAGGAAAAGAACGGCCGGATGAAGGGCAAAAGATGAGAGATCTGACTAGAAGGAGCTTAAACAAACCACCTCACTCCACCCCTGCTGAAACCTGGATGAGGCTGCACTGCTTGTTTGCATCTGGACTTACTCAGACCTGCATCCACCTGGTTTCCTCAGATCATCTGACCAGTGTCAGGTAAAGTACATGTTTGACATGTGGCTCTGGTACTATAGACAGTATGCTGTTGGATTGCACCACTGCAGAGAGTATAGAAGAGTGAGGAAGCATCCTAGTGACATTTCTCTTAAAGAAATCAACAGGAAGGAGGATCCATCCCCAGTCCATCACCCTGGATATACCACCTCTCTCTACCCAGCCTGAAGGGTAGCATCTTAAACTGAGTCTTACAGAGGACAAAGCAAGGTCAGAATACCTAAAGTATTCTAGGTTATACTGAGGAGCAAGAAGATTGGCTCATAGGAAGAATGAGAAAGAAGAAGACAACTGTGTTTTATTTACTTGCCAAGTGGAAAACTTGTTATGGAATCTGAATCCAGGCTGCTGAGCCTTTTCAAGCTCAAATAAGCCAGGGAATTTTAAGGCCATCTGTAAGCAAAGGGTTATATGTGTGTTTAGTGACTCAGGTCTTGATGGAATGCCCAGGGTTTATCCTAAGCGTTCATGTCACCCAGAATCTTTGCTATATATCAAAGCCTAGATGTAGACCCACAGCCCAGTCACCAAACAAGCATCAACAAAGTCTCAAGACAATGAAATGGTTTGCATTGACTTCAAGGGAAGATGTGAAAGATTGGTTATGGAAACAAGGAATTAAAAACAAGTGTGATTTCCTGGCATATGAGACAATCAGTTTCCTAACAAGGGCTGAATAAAGATCTTATAGAAGCCTGGCACAAGCAGCTGCTCAATTTAATACAAGTATTGATACTGAGAGACAAACAAGGTTTAAACAGAGACAAGAGGTATAGCCGAAGCAGCAGGACAGTCCCTAAATTAGAGGAAACACTCAGAATGTGGCCAGTCACAAGTATGATAGGTAAGAAAAAAACACTATCATAGAGAAAGTCATCAGAGTTTCAACTTAACAGAGCCCTGATACAATGGGACTCCACGAGGAGGAGAAGGGAGAGGATGGGAAGAGGGAGAAGGAGAAAGGGAAGAAGAGAGAAGAAGAAAGGGAAGGAAGGAAAGGAGGAAGAGTAGAGGAGGGGAAGAAGAGAAGGAAGAGGGAAAGAAGAGGACAAAGCAGAGGAGGGGAAGAGGAAAAGAATTGCATGAGGAGGAGAGAGGAGAAAGGGAAGAAGGACAAAGAGGAAGAGACAACTCCAGAAACAATAGAATTAATGAGAAGGTTTGCAAAGTCTTGAAGGTTGTATAAGGGGAAATTTGACATCCACATAAGAAAAACCAGAGAATCTGTGAAGAGAAGAGAAGACATAGGAAAGTTTAGAAGGAAGCAAAAGCAGATGTTAGCAGAAGTGAGACTATCCTCTACTGAGCGTGGGCAGTCTATATAGTGGGAGCAGGGGGACTCTGTCAATCAGAGAAGTGTGGCAATGTCTATAGACTAACCCTTTGTGTAAAGTGAAGTGATGAAGTCACTGGGCAGAGTACCATCTCCAGAAGACCAATGATTTAATAACTAGAAAGGGCCTTAGAGATTATCTAGTGGCCATTACCAGATAGGATGACTGAGGCCCAGAGAGGCTGACAGAAGGCTCAGAGTTGTACAAGTGATGGATCTGTTTGTTGCCCAGGCAGGATGAGAGTCAGTTTTGTATTAGATATGGCACTAGTCGTGTCTGAATGAAAAAAGAGATTCCTGGGGAAAATAGCCCCGTGCACTCAGCAAGTAAACAGCTAAGGCAGTATCAGGCCCTCCTCTTCCTGGACCTAATTGTGCACAGAATGGTCAGCCTTGGTTTGGTGGACAGCATACACTGTAATCTTCAGCTTCCCTGATGTCTGAATGAGCTAAGGAACAAGAGGGTCATCCCTGGATTTCATTCTTCTTGTGTGTTAGAGAACAATCAAGACCCTAGGCTGAAGTGTCAGGAGGCCTTTAGTGTCTGTAAGATAATTGAGGTGACTTACTGTGGTGTGTTTATTAATGTATTATATAACAATTTGTCCCTTATGTTGCCCAAGTGCAACCATACCAGTAGGATAGTCTTCAAGATCACAAATACAGTGTCCTGCACCTGAAGTTATTGACACCCTGATCTTTGTTCCTCTCCTGTTTCAAGGCATCCTGCTGTGACCCATATCCATCTTTCTACAGCATTTATGGCACTGCTACCTACAGTCCCAATACCCCATGGCCCAGGGTATCTCTTTGGTCTTCTGAAGAAAGCATTAATTTCAGAGACTAATAGGATTCACATTAGCACAAACTGCTACACATACACACATACACACACACACACACACACACACCACTATGCACATACACATATGCATCTACCACTATATCCATATATATATATATATATATATATATATATATATATATATATATATCCAGAAATACCTGCACTAAACACAAACCACACATATATGCATATACAACATACAAATGCACATATTCACACACCATACATATATAATCATACATATAAACAAACATATATCACACACATATGCAAACAACCTACATATACATTAACACATATATGCATAAACACACACACACACACATAAATGCACTTACATGCACACTGTGCACACATGCACACACACAGTCAAAGTGAAATTCATTGGCCCTGGAATTGGAAACAGAGTTGTGAAACCATTGCTAAGCAGATCTCAGACACAAATACATCTGCTGTTGAACTACCAGCCAGTCCCCACAACTCCCACACAAACTAATCTTTAAAACAGTGCTAACGTCTGCTGACTTGCTGTATAATACACTCTTTTCCAAGATTATCCAGAAACAGGCTATTCTTACAAAACTACTTCAATTGCCCAGCACTGATCAGAATACCCACCTAACAAATATACTTCTCAACATATAGTCTTCAAGTATGAATAAATACAGGATGCACTTCATAGGAAAGTACCTTTGATGTGTGTGTGTGTTATGTGCGTTTTCATTTTAAGACCAAGACATCAACCTGAAATTCAGGAAGCTGATGGTCTCGCCAATGTGATTATGCTCTTGGAGAGTTACTTACTTCTGTTTGTTTGTTCATTTGGTTTTGATTGGTTGGTTATTTTTTGAGATACAGACTACTGTCACTGAGGCTGGGTTGAACTCCTAAACTCAAGAGATCTCAGCCTCCTGAGCACAGGGATGAGATATGTGTGCCACCACACCCAGATAGCCCATTAGACAGCTTTACATATCCACATCCATGTCCAGATAACTGTATAGATCTATCCTGGCCATGCCCACAATAAAAAAAAAAAAAAAGAATCCTTGGGTTTCCCATGTAGTAACTTGGCATCCCTGTTTAGCTGTACTTTTACAGAAATTGTTTCTAACAGCATCATTGCATATTCCTAGCATGTCTGTGTGATCAAACCTACTCAATGGCAAAAGACATACATATGCCTTACATCTGTGGAAACAGATGGTTGTCTCTGGGGCCATCCGCTGCCAAGCTGTCATTCAAGATGAGCAGGGCAGTGTGCAGGGCTTCCACCACCTTCCACGACTCGCTCTGCTGTTTAAACTGGTCCCTAAGGGCTGCCAGACTGTGGCTGGCACCTGCAAGCAGGTTCTGCAGCAGACTACCCTGCTGCCACTGGTCAAACACCTGCAAATTTAGAAACAAAGGTAGATTATCAATCACATTAGAAACACTGTACTTAAGAAATAGTAAAAGACCATTTTAATTTTAACTGTTTTGATTTCTGGTCAATTAAAATGTCTATTACAATTGTACTATGATTTCATGACTACTCAAAAATTAAAGATTATAAATGTCAACAAGGGACACACTGCTTATATGTTATTCCTCTATTCTTTTTTATCATCCCTTGAAAAGAAATGAGAAAAGAAGTTAAAACTATGCATTTTGTTTCAAAAGATCTAACTTGAAAGTTGACTAATCACATTGAAGATAGTTTGATGGAATGATGAGCTTTAACATATATCCTGTCATTAATGAGCTTTAACATATATTCTGTCATCAATGAGCAGCTGCTGAGTCCCACTTTGTGACAGGCCTGGGAATGACACACATAGGCAGCTGGCACCAAGGTCATCATCCATGCTGTACAAGTGTCTTGTGCCCAGTTCGGACAGTGATGATATGCATGATGCAAATGCAGGTAGGCTGATAGGGGCTTGACTAGCAGCCCATATTAATACTTTAGATGCTGGTTCCCTCAGCACTGTCTCTTCACCACTGCAGTGATGAAGAAGATACACACTGTCAAGTGAACAGCCTTGGATAATTTTCTGATCATTTATGTTATCCAATACTTGAGATTCTGACCTTTATCAGTCATGAATGTTTGGAAGGGATAAAGGTTTTATCGGGGTGAGTTCTACAGAGCAAAAAGGATGCAAGTAGATATGACATTTGACAAAGAATGGGTGGTACTGTGGTAGGAGAGTGTCCTGTTAGTGTCCATGCATCTCAAGGAACAGAGCTATGAGTTATCCGGGGATACTGTGAGTTTTGGAGCTATCAACTTTCTACTAATCAAGGAACTCTTCTACACACCAGCCTCGCTTCTCTGAAACACACATACACACCCTCTTCCCTTACATCTATGAAGACAGTTGGTGTGCCTTTAGATCAGTCATTAGTTTTGTACAATATTTCAAGAAAAAAAAGCAAGAGCCAAAGTAATGTTGGCATAGCTATCAATGAAAGTGGCCCAAGGAATCTTACATAGCAGCAACATGAATGTGACAACAAAATTTGAATTTAGGAACTTCTTAGATAACAGGTATGCCTACATCAAATGTTTTTGGTATCTTGGGCTGAGAGTTTGATGAGTTAAGGCTGTTTGATGTATGTGAGAGGAAGTCACAAAGACCAGATGTGGAGGACCTATGATCTTTCCCAGGAAAAGTCATGGAATCACATGAGTGATATGAAGGACAAAGATCTGCTGCACTCAGAGCCTCCGGACATACAACAGCACCTGTCCGTATAGCTTCAGCCAACTGACTGCATGGATGATGTAGTTCTTGACTGCTGACCACTTGGGATGACAGCCTGCCTGGTAGCCCTTGCTCTCAGCTTCATCCTCAGAAGTGTTGGACAAGATGGAACATACCATCTTCTCTAGGAAGCTGTGTGTAGGAATCTGGAAACAACATAAAAATTACTTAGAAGTGAAGCTGTTTTTCTTTGAATGTTTTTCTTTCAAAATAATTCCCCAGTCTTGCTGGAGTCAAAGCTCATGTGTTCACATGATTAAACACTGGAAAGTATCACCAAAATGTCTGTTATTTGTCCTGAGGGGAGGCCTCTAGAGTCAAGTACAAAAATAAGTCTTGTGATTTTAGGATCAGGGGCAGCTACAGGAGCTGCTAGTTCTCCAGGAAAAAGACACATGGTTGAGTCATCACAGACTAAGCCAGTAGCTGATACTCTGAACTAACAGTGGCTCTTTGCTGTCTTTTGTAGTTATCAAAAGCAGGCAAAATAAGAATGATTAACATTGCGTCCTGGTTAGACATTGCTTTACCATTTTGAACCAATTCTCTATTGTGTATTAACTCTTTGAAACTACTCTACCAATATTTGTGGCGAAATGAGCTACATCTACTCACTCTGGATTCTTATAGTAACTGTAGTGCCATCAGAACTGTTTTCACTGCTTTAAAATGCCTACATGGAAGCTATCGCCCACAAGGTGACAATGTGGTGGAGTAGAGCCTCTGGGGTGCTCTATAGTTTAGACGTGGTAGTTTCCAGAGGTCCATAGAATGATATTAGGAAGCCACAAGGTGACAATGTGGTGGAGCAGAGCCTCTGGGGTGCTCTACAGTTTAGACGTGGTAGTTTCCAGAGGTGACCTTAGGAGATGAGGCTTAGAAGGGAAAAATCAGATCATCAGGAGTATGTTCTTCTACAGGATAATGGGACCCTCTTCCCTTCTTCTGTCTTTGCTTCTAGGCTACCATGAAGTAAATAGCTTCCTTCACCATGTGCTTCCCACGATGAAGTATTATCTCACTTAATACCCCAAGAACAATGGTGCTAAGGAACCTATGATTCTCCTGAAACTGAGCCAAATGAACCTTTCTTCTATTAAGGTCATCGAAATCTCAGGCAATAGTAATAATAATAATAATAATGTCACAATAATGGAGAGATGATTAGCACAGGTGACAATGAAATCATGTAGAAGTAGCCGTCACAATAGAACTAATGCTTCTTAGATGAAGGGGGTATTTGATGAGCTTGTCGTTCATCCTTTGGACTGTATAAGGGCACAGTGAGAAGACACCGTCTTAGAACTAGATGCTGGAGTTTAGCCAGACAGAAAGTCCCCTGGTTCACTGTCCTCAGATTTTCAGCCTCCAGAGTTATGAGAAAGGAGTTCCTGGGGCATAGCTTCCAAGCTGTGTAATTTCAACATCAGACTTGACTAAGACAATGGCCTTAATCAAAGAACAATGAAGTTTCTTTGTTTGTCACACACTTTTCCTTAGGACTCAGATAAAAATTATTCACTTACAACTATGAAAGCCACAAAGCCCCTTGGGGTTTTGTTTTGAGTTTTTTTTTCCCAACTGAAAGTAATATTAAGGTTATTTATCACATTAGAAAGATGTGGCCTTGTGGATGCCTAGGTGATCAGTCTGTGTAGTACGCAGGGTAGCATATGCAGACAGCAAGTTCCCATTGACAGGCCCTGTCACGGAGTCAGAAGAACTCATAGGAGCTCTGAGGCTGGAATGAGGGGACTCACAGAGAACTTATAGCACAAGGTACTCAATGAATCACTTTGTAGAGACAGAAAAAGATCAATATAAGGATAAAAGATAAATATACATCCCACTTTAGTCCAGGGGCAGTGTATGGTGACCCCCTTCCAACAGGCACAGGAAATGTAGGGACCTCAGTCAGACTAGACATGGAGGGAATCTGAACACACAAACAGAAAACAGACATTCATGAGCTTTACAAAAGTGGGAAGCAGACCCACTGACCCTGAGGTTTCCACATCATAGCCCCCAGGGCTTATGAACATGTTAGGTTGAATAACCAGTAAAATTTGAGTTTGCAGATGGAACTAAAGTGTTAATCAATTGACCAAATAATAGATTATGCCAATTATCAAGTGGGCTCAATGTAATCACAAAAGCCCTCATTACCAATACCAGTACACAAAAGACTATCAGAGAAGTTGGATAAGATAAATCCTGGTAAACTGTTGACTTTACAGATAGAGGAGAAACTATAAGCAGGGACCAGGGACAGCCTGTAGACAATGAAAAGTGCAATAAAAGGGGCAGGGCATGAAAAGTCCCAGAATGCACCACTCCAAAACATACCCCTTTAGCATAGGAGTTATTTTGAGCTAATGGACACTGAAAGTCAGCAGGTGCAGGAAAAGCTTCCAACCTTTTACCTCATCTAAAACTCCAGAAAAAATTTTCCTATTTAATAGAGGAAGCTTCTGTTTACACAAATGATGTCATACTAGGAAGAGAAAATCTGTCCTGCGCCCTCTGCTCACCTAGAGGCTGCCCTGTCCTGCCATTGCTTCCCTCACTTAGTGGAGGTCCATTTATCCAGTCCTATTCTGTGTTTAGACTATGGTGCTGTGTAAGCCTCAGTCACCAGGTTGCCTCCTTGGCCAGTGTCTTTGTCAACTGCCATGCATGTATCTACATAGTTAAAGTTGAGTTTTCTCTAGCCTTTTTTATTCCTTTTACTTTAATTTGTAAGAATAGCTACTGAAATAGAAGGCTAAAGGAAGAAAAAGTTTTTTCTCTACAATAGTATCTATGTCCTACAGAAGAAATGCAGTCCTGAAGATACATTGATTTTGGACCAAGAAGGCTCAGGTTGGACTTCTAACAGCAATGTGTAGGTATGGCTTTGAGTTGTTCTCATGCTAGAGCAAAAATAGGCACTGTAATTATATGGTATAAAATACCTATAATGTTCTATACCTAAAGACTCATTGTGATCTTTCCTATTTTCCATTTAATCTTAAACTCAAAATGATTGTCTTTCCAATGTAAAAGTTCTATCATTTTACTCGACTATTATTGTAACATAATGACAAATTTGTGCCATGAAAACAGAGAGGATGGAATAAAAGACAGACTACTTGGGCTTTGTGTCTCAACTACAGCAGCTACAGAACAGGTAAGATAGAGATATTTCATAAAATGGTCAGATCATACTGTGTGTCAGGTGGTAGACAAAATGGCTAAACCCAGTGGGCTTCTTGGGTTCACAGAGTTCAAGAGTCTAGAGGCTAGCAAGTCTAAGAATGTGGACCTGGCTTCTTCTTGACATCTGATGAGGGCCTTATTCTTCATCTGAACATGGCATCAAATATTTCATGGCCAGACTGGGTAAGTGTAGCACTTATGTCTCTTCCTTCACTAATAAAGGCACCAATGTCATCATGAGTTAACTACCCCATGACTTTATCCAGTCTTAATTACCTCACAAAGAATTCATCTCCAAATACTATTTAAAATATTTATGAACTGACTTTTCAAAAAAAAAGCTTGGGATTAGAAGAGTGTGGTCAAAGCATGGCTAATATATCAGGGAAAGTAGTTACTCACAGGGACGTGGAAAACCACAGGAAAGTAAGCTAAATCCCACCCCCGGTTTACTCCAAGACTCCAAAAAGAAGTATCAGGTATTTTCTACAAGAAAGACCTATAGACATAGGTGGGATCTGAGAGAAGGAGGTTCACAAACCAAGGATGCAAGTGTGTGTTCTTGTACCTACTGCAAAATAGAAGGGCCTCCAAATTGTCTGAAGCTTCAGAAAGTGGCTCAGCAAACAAAAGACACCCACAGAGCCTCAGCAATATCCATGTGAACTATGTACTAAGGGTGGGCTAAGAAAACATCTTTATTTCTTCTAGTTTAGTAACTGAGGCTTAATTTCGGCTAGCCCATCTCCTCTCATATCCGTTTTCTCTTTGCCTGGAGAATCCTCCACATATCTGCTCCCACTGAGTCTAATTTTCCTGCCTAAAGCTATACTCACTGGTCAAGTTGGTGAAAAATCACATCTCCACCTAGCCTGGCCTGGCCTGGATTCTCATGCTAAGGGTTTCCAGAATAATCAAGTTCATATCACTTTTGAACCATGAACCACCTAAGTGTTGAGATAAAATGATAAGGAAAGAAAGGGACATTTCTAAGGGGTACTATGTCTAAGGAGCTTGAAGTTCAGAAGCAGATTTCACTTTTCTAGCTACCATCTCCCACTGTCACTACCCAGTTTGCCCTAATGATATACAGTTCTCTCTCTACTTCTGTGGAGCATTGATTCCCGGACTCTTCAAAGGTTTCAAAGCCCACAGATATCAAATTCTCTCATTAAAAATGGTATGGTATTTGTCTAAAGCTACAAACTTATGCCTATATAGTTTAACTCATTTCCAGGTGACTTAAAATAGCTAATCTGGTGTGTGTACTCTATAAATAGTTGCTATACATTGTTGTTTGGGGTGTGGTGACAAGGCTGCATAAATTCACATGTTATCTAAAAGTTTGGGTTGCAGTTGGATGTGAGATGCAGATTCATGGGGGTGAGGAGTGAGTACATTCTAGAGTCACTCGAAGGACACCCAATGCCATGAGAAGAAGACAAGTGTGCATACCTCCTCCATCTTCACTGAATAATTCAGGATGTGTTGCATTTGAAGGTCATTGAAACCAAATTGGGATTTGAGATCAGACTGGACTTTCAGGGGATCCCACACCATATTCTTCAGGGACAGGTGGTAAATGGTCTCTATGAACACAGATGTATTAGTTATTTTAATATTCAGATATACCTGTAATAATAAACAAAATAATATTTTACTTCTAAGTGAAGAAAAATTAAACCTTATCACCATTGAATATCATTTGGGATAAATAAAAACATTGACTGGAAAGGTGGTTCAAAAGTTAAGTGTGTTTACTATTTTGCAGGGAATCCAGGCTCAGTTCCTAGCACCTACATGTTGGCTCACACTCACTTGTAACCCCAGTTTTATGAGTTCTCATGACTTCTTGGCTCTATAGGCATGTAAATACACAGGATACACGTAGACTCACTCAATCTTACACACAGATGTGCGTATGCACAAATATGTATAAAATAAATAAGGAGGTTTAAAGAAGAATAAACAAAAGCTGGTATAATCATCACCCCTCATGCGCAGAGAACACTTTGCAAGGTCCCTATTAGATGCCTGAAAACATACATAACCAAACTCTGGATGTAGCAATTTTTTCCTACCTATACATACCCATAAAAAACTTTAATTTACAAAGTAGACATAATAAGACATTTAAGTGATGAATAATACAAAAATAATGTGCCTCAATAAAATTTCCAAAATATAAATTCCTCTTTGTATTTTGAGGGTACCATTAAAAAAGGTTACTTAAACAAAAGCATTTTTGTACCATGACAGCTGATCGGACAACCAAAAGCCCTCCTGGCTGCTAACCAATTAATGAGTAGCCAGTAGATATGGTGTGGATACGTGGGACAAAAGAGAGATTCTTGTTCACAGTAACATGGAACAAAAAAAGAGTAAGATTTTATCTCATAGCCAGGCGTGGTGGCACATGACTTTAATCCCAGCACTCGGGAGGCAGAGGCAGGCAGATTTCTGAGTTCGAGGCCAGCCTGGTCTACAAAGTGAGTTCCAGGACAGCCAGGGCTACACAGAGAAACCTTGTCTCGAAAATCTAAAAAAAAAAAAAAAAAAAAAGATTTCATCTCATTATTTAAAATCACATTCCTAGAATAAAAATTGTTCTTATGCTCATAATATGTTATTCCCAAATCTGAGTTGTAAATATCCATCCCTACTGATACCATACCTCATTAGAATTATACAGAGTTCCAGAAAAGAGCAGAAAAAATAGTGTCAATAGTCTACTAAAAGGCTTTAGAAAAGAAAGCTAATACTCTTGAAAACTGAAGGGCAATATGATTCTGAAATTTTTAGCTGAAGAGTGCCATGTTCAGATCCTGTGAGTTAATCATGTCAGTGAATCACGTGACTCGGCCTCCATCCCTTTCCTCTATGCACTGTAATCTGTTCACCAGGCAGAGCATTTTTCTTGGAGACAAGAAAAATGAAGACAATTTTTAGTGGTCTCTAGAGGTCTATTCTATAATCATATTTCTTAATTTTGACTCAAATGGATATAAAATTGTTTTAATTACATTCTTTAAAGTAATTATATCTCCAATTGTAAGCTAAATTGAATGTTATAATGTGGATGATTTGCACAAATTTCTGCTTCCAAATGAGCTTGTTAAAATTGAGGTCACAGAAAATCTTTCAGTGTGCTGTTTTAATATATCTCCTACCCCACCTTCAGTCTTTCAATCTGGACTTAAGAAATAGCTTCTGGTAGAACTAAATTGATATAAAAATTGAGTTGATCCTTAATAGCCTAGCTCCCTTCTTACAAAAAAAAGTCAAAAGAACCCACCCTCTCCATAAGATTTATCATCCTGAGTCCCAAGCAGCAAAGGAAATTTGGGGTAAAGGAGGGCATTTTGAAGGACAATATGTGTTAGGCTGTATGTACAGCAGGAGAAATTTATCTGCATCTACAGGAATCTCTGTGAAACCAATGCATTGTATAGCTCGGGAAACTGAACCACGAAAAGTAAAAGGCCAATGGGAAGTGTGACCCAGGACGTATCCCTCTCCAGCCCTTACTCACCGGCACTTCCAGAGTACTCCTGAAGCTATTGCTCCATTGGCCATTGCTGCTGTACCTGATTCCCTTTCTGCGTCCATCTCTGACACTGCCTCCTATACCTCACACACACTGACCATCGAGCACTGCTCACTCCTGGCAAGTCCCTACATATCATTCACTGTTCCCTTTTTCAGAAAATGCTCTTTGGTCATGCTAACAAATTCTAATATTCTTTGAAACTCTTCTCTGAAGCTGTTCCAGAAGAAAAAGATGCCAGGTCCTCTTTCTGTGTTTTTGTTTTGTTTTGTTTTTCTGTGTTAACATCTTTTGCTCCTTTACAAACATAACATCTCTGAATGCAAGAACCACTCCTCACTGATAACTATAATCCCAGTTACTTGGGAAGCTGAGTCCAGAAGATTACATGTTCAAGACCAGCCTGGGGAACTTGGTGAGATACTACCTCTAGATAAAACTAATTTTTAATGTAAAGTCACTTTATTGTAATCAATTCACAAATAAAATATCATGCAGCCAGATGAGCCTAGCCACTCAAACAAATACTTGTCTAATATAAAATTCTCAATGAATTAGTGTTAAAAAAGATTACATAGAGGGTGGATGCTAAAGTTCAGTAGTGAGAAGTGAATCTTGCGAGGGCTTAAGACCTCAGTTATCTAAACTCCCAGTGTTTGTAACCAGTGGATCACAACTGTCTCCAACTCCAGTTCCAGGGAACCGGATGCTCTCTTCTTACTTCTATGGGTACTACACTCATGTGTGCAAGCCCACACACATATACATAGAATGAAAAATAAAATATGGTTTTAAGTATTGGGCTATAGAAAAATGATAGAGTACTTGAGTGATATGTGAGGCTGAGAGAGATGGGGGGGGTGGAGAACCATTTCCCTTTCAGCTCATAAATGAAATAAGTAGATGAGTGGTATTGGTGGAGTAGCAATGATGGGATGAGTGGGTTGGAAATAGTTAACTGATATATAAATGAGTAGAGAGGTGATGGGCAGATAAACAGCCAAGTGGATCCGTGGCTGGTTGGATGGTGACACAGGCAACAGAAGATAAGAGATAAATTCTAACCACGCTCTTCTCCCACTGCACTTCCCATAGAAAAGTAAACAAAGAAAGAGCCAACAGGAATCAAATCCAATGACAACTTAATAATGTTCGAGTCAAGAAATAAGGGATCCCATTTCCTTCCCTGAGGAGGGCTACTTATCACATACACAATAGTGTGCTTTCTTTGAATGACCTCACTGTTTCCCCGCTGCCTCCAAGTCTACTTACAGGGGACTGGAATTTCTTCCCAATAAGATCTTTAAAAGTGAAAGGTTAAAAATTACAGAACAAGTGGTTCATCTGAACTTAAAAGTCAGCTTAAAACTTAAGGAATTTTTTTAAAAATCAGTTGTTTAAAATACAAGTGTAGGGCTGGTGAGATGGCTCAGCGGGAAAGAGCACCCGACTGCTCTTCCGAAGGCGATGAGTTCAAATCCCAGCAACCACATGGTGGCTTACAACCATGTGTAATGAAATCTGACGCCCTCCTCTGGTGCATCTGAAGTCAGCTATAGTGTTCTTATGAATAATAATAAATGAATCCTTGGACCGGCGAGAGCAGGGACTGAGCAAGTGGGACCGACCGGAGCGAGCGGGGCAAAACAGAGCAAGCAGGATTGACCGGAACAAGGGGGGAAAAAAAAAAGATAAAACAAAATGAAAAAAACTCTAAAAAAAAATACAAGTATAATTCTTTTTTTTTAATTTATTTATTTATTTTTCTCCTTGTTCTGGTCAACCCCACTCGCTCTGCTCGATCCCACTCGCTCCAGCCAGCCCCACTCGCTCCGATCGGCTCCACTTGCTCCAGTTGGCCCCACTCGTTCCAGCCATCCCCGTTCGGCCCCACTCGCTCCGGCCCCGCTAGCTCGGTTGTCCCTGCTTGCTCCGGCCGTCCCGGTTCGGCTCCACTCGCTCCGGACAGCCTCACTTGTTCCGGTTGGTCTCTCCGGTCCAAGGATTCATTTCTTATTATTCTTCATAAGTACGTTGTAGCTGACTTCAGACGCACCAGAGGAGGGCATCAGATCTTGTTATGGGTGGTTGTAATCCACCATGTGGTTGCTGGGATTTGAACTCATCGCCTTCAGAAGAACAGTCCGGTGCTCTATTCCGCTGAGCCATCTCACCAGCCCCACAAGTATAATTCTTACTAGCAATAACTGCAGAATTTCAACAGCTGTAGGAAGTCAGTTTTGACTTGCAAATTTTAATCATGTCTGTCTTACTAGCAGAAACAGTGAATGTTGGGTTGATATTTTAATTAATCAATTCTTTAAAAAGCTCTATGGTGCCAGGTGTGGTGGCATGTGGCACACGCCTTTAATCCCAGCACTCAGGAAGCAGAGGCAGGGGGATTTCTGAGTTCGAGGCCAGCCTGATCTACAAAGTGAGTTCCAGGACATCCAGGGCTATACAAAGAAACCCTGTGTCAAAAAAACCAAAAAAAAAAAAAAAAAAAAAAAGCTCTGTGGCTCTGTGCTTGCTAACACATTGCAAGAGTGGAATATCTCCCAGTACAGCCCCAGCTCTCAGGGTTTCTCACCATTGACAGCAGCTCTGTGCTGCTGCAGAAACCTCAGAGTGGAGATGGTCATGTTCAGAACATGGCTAGAAACCTGGGAGATGGTCTGATGCAGGGGTAGCCAATCCAAATCTCCCAGAGATGCTAATGAACTAGAACAGAAACAAACCAAGCAGAGAAAGTTAGTAGTCAACCAAGGAGTATCAATTTCAGACTTACATCATTCCCATGGGCCAAACACCAGCCCTGCTCAGGAATGTTCCCAGATATTAGTGTGTATGCATTCTGCTTGGTTTAATGAGACCCTAACTCCATGGGTAGGAGAATAAGCAGAAGTGAGTTATTTTCTTGTATATTCTGGAGTGGCTTTCACACATATCTTGCTCTACCACAGACACTCTTTTTGCTCAGCCTTGGGTCTTTCTGCCTCTTTCTGCATCTGACAAGGCCAGACAGAACACACAATGTGAAAAGAGGGTAAGCAGTCAGCTTGGCTGCCTTGAGTTCCCATCATCAGTCTAATACCTGGAGCACATACTATGTTCCTATCCAGGGATCTAAAAAGGGATATGTCCCTTCAGCAAAATTGTGTTGGCATATGCAATAGTGTCTGGGTTTGATGGCTGATTATGGGATGTATCCCTGGGTGGGGCAGTCTCTAGATGGTCCATCCTTTTGTCTTAGCTCCAAACTTTGTCTCTGTAACTCCTTTCGTGGGTATTTTGTTCCCTATTCTAAGGAGGAATGAAGTATCCACACATTGGTCTTCCCTCTTCTTGATTTTCTTGTATTTTGCAAATTGTATCTTGGGTATTCTAAGTTTCTGGGCTAATATCCACTTATCAGTGAGTGCATATCTAATGACTTCTTTTGTGATTGGGTTACTTCACTAAGTATGATATCCTTCAGATACATCCATTTGCCCAAGAATTTCATAAATTGAGAAGCTAGAGAAAGCACCCAAGGAGCTGAAGGAGTCTGCAACCCTATAGGTGGAACAACAATATGAACTAACCAGTACCCCCAGAGCTCGTGTCTCTAGATGCATATGTAGCAGAAGATGGCCTAGTGGGCCATCATTGGAAAGAGAGGACCCTAGGTCTTGCAAACTTTATATGCCCCAATACAGGGGAACACCAGGGCCACGAAGTGGGAGTGGGTGGTTAGGGGAGCAGGAATGGGGGAGGGTATAGGGAACTTTCAGGATAGCATTTGAAATGTAAATAAAGTATCTAATAAAAAAAAAAGAATAAAAAAAAAAAAGAAAGCTCACAACCATCTCTACAGCTACACTGTACTCACATATATAAATAAATAAATAAATAAATAAATAAATAAATCTTTATAAAAGAGGGAAAAAAATAAAAAGGGGTATGTGTTCTATCCAAAGATCTAAAAAGTTCATGGGCCAATCAGTGTTTGTCAAACTGTTTTACAGAAAAAGGGGCTTTGGACAGAGGGAATTATAGAAATATGTTATACGTTCTATTTTTAAGATGACAATATGTTATAAATAATTTCTGTTACAGGTCAGAATCATTTTCAGCTGAAGTGGAACAGTGTGTATTTTAGCGGAATGAGGCTAACACCAGCAACATCCCAGTTCCAAGCAGGTAATTTCCATGTGGCTTCTCACTAAGTCAATTTCTCACTACAGCTCTGTTCTCACTACAGCTCTGTTCTCACTACAGCTCTGTTCTCACTACAGCTCTGTTCTCACTACAGCTCTGTTCTCACTACAGCTCTGTTCTCACTGCAGCTCTGTTCTCACTGCAGCTCTGTTCTCACTGCAGCTCTGTTCTCACTACAGCTCTGTTCTCACTACAGCTCTGTTCTCACTACAGCTCTGTTCTCACTACAGCTATGTGGCTTTGGGAGAATCCCAGGACTTTTTAAAACCCTCCCTCACCGGGTGGTGGTGGCACACGTCGTTAATCCCAGCACTTGGGAGGCAGAGGCAGGCAGATTTCTGAGTTCGAGGCCAGCCTGGTCTACAGAGTGACTTCCAGGACAGCCAGGGCTATACAGAGAAACCCTGTCTCAAAAAAAAAAAAAAAACCTCCCTCACCCCCCAACATAACTTAGAAGCAATGCCTACTATGAGTAGATTTTCTTGCTGTTCTAGAAAGAATACAGAACAGAAATGAAACCCACAGAAGATGACACTGTCAGCCACTTTCATCATAGCGTCTGGTTTGAAAATGCTCCTTTTTATAAACACCCTGAATATTCTCATTGTCCATGGCTGATCAGTCTAGTGCTTGGAGCAGCAGGACAGAGGGAGGCTCATTACAACTCTGTCCAAATATTTAAGATTACAAAATATTAGAATGTGCTTCATGCTCTGCCAACAGTGACATCCATTACAGTTCAAAAGGCACAGCAAAAATTCAATCTGATCCTCAGATGAGCTGTGTTCCAGAATGTGAGACCTAAGAGACAGGCACCCCTGACACTCTCAGCTATGTCGGCATTGCATGGAGCTGTGTATATGTATAGATAAGTTAATAGCTTAATGTAAATATCCCTAGTTGAAAAGTTGGAAGGCCACAACATAAAGTACAATGGGGTCAGATCCACTATACTTGTTATGTCAGCAAGACAATGAGCTTACCAGGCTTGCATGATGTCTTTGGTATTACTGACTAAAATTATTATATTTATGTCACTTTTCTAGAAGTGAAAACCCTAGAAAGACACATCAAGGCTAATGATAAGATTATTAAGTATAGTATTTTACATACTATTTCATCAATGAGCATTGGAAGATGGCACAGGGCAATAAAATGTTAATCAGATATCTTAACTTTCTAATAGTTGGATATGCTCTAAACAGCACCACTGCCCACAGCTAAGATATGTACACACAGATGGGGAAAAGACAGACTGTAAGGGCTCCGGGCACCTTAGAAGGACATTATTAGAGTATCTCGTATGAAAATGTTACCCAGTGACACATTCTCCTACTAAAATGATGGAGCTAATACACATGATTGCTCGTTGTTGTTTTGGCTTACTTCAAACCCGCCTGAAGAAAATGTATCACAGCACCCACGCTAGCTTCCAAGTGAGCACTAGACGTTTGCAATCTGGGCAGTGAATGTAGAAAATCCCAAATATGAGGCTGCTGGTGAAGGCTTTCCAATTTTGATATCACATCCTCAGTTTTATTGAGATCCATCTGATAGGAAAAAAAAAGACACCAAAAGTTTTCCTATTTAATGAGCCAG
>LR750139.1:85303-161039 GCA_902729485.2 Mus minutoides
CCCTCATGTCTAACTCCTCACTATATTCAGTAGACAAGATTTTAAAATTATTGTTAGGTTCCTTCTAAAGTTTTAAAAATACAGAAATTTGTATGTCTAAAATCAAGTACCACTACTAAAAACATGAGGAAAATCTTCAATTTAAAATAACTGTAAATTATCAAAAAGGAAAAAAAATAAGGGAAGAAGAAAAGGCAGTAAAAAAACAAGAGTGGAAGGGGTAGAAAAGAAGGATGCAAAAAATGAGAGGAAAGAGAGGGAAGGGAAGCGGGGTTGGCTGTCATGGCACCACCTATGTGGTACCCGGGAGGGCTGCTCTGAGTGCCAGCCCTCTTGATGGATCCTCTCAGGCTAAGCTTGCTTCTTATAGGGAACATATGCAGAAAGCAAGTACTCTCTGCGACCAGAAGGCTGGGCTCTCAGGCAACTGCTGGCCCCAGCTGAGGTTAGATTAGACCATCAATGGGAGGTGTTGAAACTAGATTAAACAGCCAATGGGGGGCATCTGATGGCCTCAGAAGCAGCTTTTATTCCTAGTCTTCCAGTCGTCTGTATATCCTCCTGGAACTGTATAAGTCATCTATCTCCCCAGCCTATTTCTATTCTCTCCCAGGAGACAAGTCACACTCCCACCCCCTTTATTGGATCCTCCCTTTATGTCATGATGTGAATAAGCTTGGCCTGGGGAGTGGCACTATTTGAAGATATGGCCTTGTTGAAATAGGTGTGTCACTGTGGGCATAGGCTTTTACATCCTAGTCTTAACTAACTGTAAGCCAGTATTTGTAGCCTCCTTCGGCCTTGAAGCAGGCTGATTCAGACTTTGCTGCCACTTAATATGAGATCACCTGGGGTGTAGCCTTCTGACTTAAATGGCTCTATTGTTATGTCAATTGCCACTGCACTTTTCCAAAATCCTGCTGCCTGCTGAGATACCCTTGAGACATTCTGGAGACACATCCTGCACAGGAGACACATCCTGCACGCCATCTACAGCCTGGCTCCAGGCACCAAGAATGGACTGGCAGGGGATGGGCCTACCTTCTTTATAAGCACATCACCCACCACCTTGAGCTGCTGCTTGAAGTGGCTGCTTCTCTAATTGGTTCCTCCACAGCTCTAAGATAGTGGATCACCTTATCTCTGTAACAATAGGTTTTCTGGGCTTCCACACAGCTTTACCTCCATCTCATCCTCTTCCTAGCTCCCCACACCTTCTCAGATGCATTCCTTGCCTCATCTCCATCTACACTCTCCACCCTTCCCTCATGTGCCACTTTTGCCCCAACACTTTCTAAATCCATACATCTTTCCCAGACTGTTTAATCTCTCCTTACTTTCCAAAGTCTGCTTTCACCATCAACAACCTATGGCTCAGTACAAAAGGTCATGTAAAGACATCATTCATGTCTCACTCCTCTGATCAAATTACCCCAAAGAACATTCTGCTCAAAATGAAAATCAAGCAGGAAACCAAACAAGGTAAAACATGCTGGGAATCCCAGCACTGGGTATCTGGAGAGACAAAAGTATCAAGAGTTCAAAGCCATCCTTCATGATATGGAGAGTTGGAATCCAACCTGGGCTATCTGAGACCCAGTCTAGAAGGGAAGAAAGAAAAGGAGGAAGGGAAGGGAGAGGAGGAAGGAAGGAAGGAAGGAAGGAAGGAAGGAAGGAAGGAAGGAAGGAAGGAAGGAAGGAAGGAAGGAAATATATCAGGTGATATGACATCATTACCAAAATTCTATAGCAAAAGCATAGACCTAGAATCCTTTCATCATAACAAACATGACTGCTTTGCTGCAGCCATACTTCAGCTCAACATATGCATGGCCTCAATGTCGGTGTAATAATCAGACCATGGATATGATAGCAGTTTCTACTTTCCACAATTTCTATAATCTTTTTCTATGTTAATTTTTGATTGTATAGAGTATCAACATTTACTTTTCCTAGTTTTGAATATAAAAATTATATTCTATTATAATATAATATATTTATGCACAATCAATTTATGCATGAAAATTTTTAGCATAAGAAAAATTGTCAGAAAGGCCACAAAGGTATCAAGTTGCTTTTCAGCATTGATTGTATTTGTCTTCCATTGTCACAAGACATCTGACATTTAGGTGTGCTGCTCATACCCCTTAAAATGCTAACTTGATCATTAAAACCACACTTGACATGATTAAG
This sequence comes from Mus minutoides, assembly GCA_902729485.2. Taxonomy (NCBI): domain Eukaryota; kingdom Metazoa; phylum Chordata; class Mammalia; order Rodentia; family Muridae; genus Mus; species Mus minutoides. The sequence goes on from LR750139.1 coordinate 87,497, forward strand.
CTTACGTTCTTCAGTTATTTGTAAACTGAGCTTGCATGAACCTTGATGAGCCCCTTTGTGTAGTGACAATTTTAGAAGTTTGGTTTCTTTTTTTAAAAAAATCATAAGAAAGTGTTTTCATTTTAATCCTTATGTGTGTGGTGCTGCTTCCAACTGAGCACAGTGCTGTGGAGGGCCTGGTGCTTCCAACTGAGCACAGTGCTGTGGATGGCCTGCTGCTGTTCTTGTGACCCAGTCCCATAACGCATAGAGGGCCAAATCATTGGGTGAGTAGAACGGACTTCTGGCTTGGACAGAGGAAGAGAGGAGGCAGGAGAGTTAGGTTTTTTTTTGGATGGAGATAGTGTGAGGACAAGATGTAGCTATGAGTGTCTCCTGGTTTCAATATCCACCACCAGAGGATTTAGATTTAATAAGACATACAAGATTAGGATTTTAGTTACTGCATCCAGCAATTGAGTTACCATTGTTTCTGATCTAAGTTTGTGTTGTGTTTTCCTTCACTTGGCTGGCTCATCTGGGTTCAAGAGAGAAAGGTATGGTGGCAAGGTGTGGGTTTGCCTGAGGTGCACCACAAAGGCTGTGGGGAATTTGAAGCATTGGGGCTGACATGGTAGCCACCTGCCAGTGGGAACCTAGCAAGCTGGGTGGAGAGATTTTGGAGCATTGAGACAGAGTCTCCACAAGATAAAAATAGCCATTGACTGCCAGTGCTGAGGCAGAGAGTTGCTGGCTCAAGTGATGGAACCTGATGGTTTCTTTTTTAATATTTCCCAAAACACCACAGCAGCTGACTATGATTTGCCTCATGCTTTAGCAGAGGCATGGTTTTACCAGCTGCAGATAGTTTCTGTGGTTCTATGATGTTTGGAATTCTGGGGACTTTTCAGAGGGTACATTAAATGCTAGGGCTCCTAGAAGTATGGTGGATGGTTGTTGGCCACTTAGGGAGGTTGCATGTCATTTTTTAGTCAAAGAAGAAACAAAGGAAAGAAATTAGATCCAGGGATTTTTCTAACTCCTCTCTTCCCTCTATCCTTTTTTCTCTCCTGTCTAGTGTTGGGCGGATGAAACTATGGTGATAAAGGGTAGTAGAAAGAAAAACCCACACGGTAGCAAAGGTTAGCTGTACCTTTGCCCTGGTGTGGCAGATGATGTAAGTGCCTGATAACAATTGGGTGTCATTCAATGGATGCATAGGCACTTCTGCCCCACCCAGAGCATTTTGACCCTTATTGTTGGACTCTTATAATGTTTTACTATGTACACATTTTCATGAGCTGCTTTATAGCCTGCTGAAAATAGTTCAGACACAATGCAAAAGCACGATGCTACCAAAACTGCCTGGGCCTTGAATGTCTAGTGGAGCAGTGTAAGCAAAGAACTTTGGTGTTGAGGTTCACCCTTTGTTCAGGCCTTCACAACCTGACGCTACTGATGGCTGGCTGAGTCTGCTGCAGGGATGCCTGTCTTTGAAGAATGTTTAGAAGCATTTCCACCCCTGATCACCAGACACAAAGAGTGGCTTCTCTACCTACCCCTAGCTGTGACAGCCTCAACTATATACAGATGATAGCAAGTCACCTCATTGATGCTATGGCCTTAACTGAAAGCCCTGTGTTTCAGTGGGTCTAAAGTCATATGCCAAGCACAGATCTCACCAACTTTGAGTTCTTGTTGACATAAATCCCTCCCACAAAGCAACATGTGTGTGTGTGTGTGTGTGTGTATACAACCCACTGCATCCCCTCCATCTGCCCCTTCTCACAGTCCCAAATTCTGATTTAAGAAATTAAAACCCATCATTCAATCTATGTCTGATGTAATTTTATGTCTGTTGAATCCCACACTATGCAGTCATTACCAAAAAGATGAAGTGACTAATGGAGTCCTTTAAAATATAAACTCAGCCACAAAGAGATGTTGCTGGAATACTCACTGTTAGGAAACTGGAGCCATAAGGTGAACCTACAATAGAAGACATTTAACAGATAAGCTGGTCAGATCTCAGAGGACACTGAGTGCCTGCTTCAGTCTATTACTGAAGAGACATACAGAGGCAACACACAGGAGGGTGAATACACAGGCAACTGTTGCTGCCCCATCCCAAGCCACACTGATACTAATTTCCCAGAAAATAAATAGTAGATACATTTCAGAATTTTGCCAGTCTCTAATCATACCTGGCATTGTGAATGTGCCCACAGAATGAAAAGAGTGGAAACAGAGAAAAACAATCTGAGTGTGTTGGCACATCTGCAATCCCAGAACTCAGGAAGCAGAGGCAGGAGGATTGCTGAGTTCAGAGCCTTCTTCATCTACATAGTATGCTCCAGGTCATCCAGAGCTACATAGCAAGACCCTTTCTCAGAAAACAAGCAAGCAAAACCTTCAGAAAAGAGGAGAAAGAAAAGTGAAAGTATTGTTTTTCAGGCTTTTAAATAACAGGCTAGGAGAAATAGCCCAGACAATAACAAGCTAAAAATAGATATACTCATCTCAAGAGAATTAGTTCTGGGCTGGTAGGATGGCTCAGTGGTTAAGAGCACTGGTTGCTCTTCCAGAGGTCTTTATTTCAGTTCCCAACAACCACATGGTGGCTCACAACCATCTATAAGGGGAACTGATGCCCTCTTCAGGCAGGTAGCTGTATATACAGCAGAGCACTCATACATTAAAGAAATTTAACTTTTAAAAAATCATATATGAAAAGAACTACTCTTGAACTCCACCCCCTCCAAAAAGAAAATGTTGTTGCTTATTGAGACTAATCATTATCACATAGCCCAGGGTGACCTTGAATCCAAAATCCTTCCACTGTCCCCAAAAGCTGAGGTTACAGACAGGAGCCCTGACCCCATGACAGAGACAAACAGAACTCCCTTATCTGTTGTGGAAGACTACCTGCCTTTTATTAAGATACTCTCCAAAAAAAAAGGGGGGGGGGGGCAACCAAGTCACATCTTCAAATCAGGAATGTGTGTAGAGACAGTTCTAAAACCTGGGCAGGCAACATGGGAAATGTAGATAGTATTAGAAGAGGTGATTTAGACAGGTGGGCCTCAGCCTATGGAAGGGCTGAACCACTCCTCCTTCACAACCTTTACAGGCCTCAAAGAAGAACACTTCAGCCAACTCTCCAAAACAGCAAGCAATGCTGGCTTCATCCAGCAGGGGGTGCAATTTCACTTAAGCCCTGGGGAACTCTCTGTGTCTAAGAAAACAAGGTAACATTTTCAGGCACTTACCTGGGGTTTCTGATCTTTTCAGCCAGAGCTTTTGTAAGTTCTTTGCTTTGTCCATTGTTTCAAAAATTTCCTCAGCCAGATCCTGAATCTCATTTAAAAAGGCCAAGCTACTGACTTTTCTGTCATCAGATGCAGTTTGGAACCTAGACAAACTTAGGACACAAAAAATAACTGTCACATGTGGGAGAACTCTTGCAGGAATCTGTTTCCCTGGCATTTAAAAGGTTTCGACACTCCATACCAAACTGTTCTCAGAGAAATATGCACATAGTTACAAATCTATCACCCGCCCAGAAAAACCCTTGACCATGATCCAAAATGGAAAGTATCTCTAAAATATACAAATTTAAGGTTAGAAAAGTATCCTCATTCTCTTCAATATCTGTAAAACTCAAATTTTTATATAGTCATTTGTTTTGTTTTGTTTTTTCATTTATTCAACATGTATTATACTACTCATCCCATGCAAGGTAAGAGAGTAAGTTTGAGTGATCATTAGCAGGGAACAGAGAGCATTGTGGGAAGACATGGATGCTATGAGACAAGAAAAATGGGACTGGGTAATAGAGAAGGGCTCATAGCTGATAGCTGATAAATGGAATGTCCCCAGCATGGGAAGGACTGAGGAGTCTGTGCTGGGCACAGGAGTGCCCAGGGGTGAGAAGAGTAAGAAGTATCTAGACAAGAACAGGGAGAGTTGATGGTGACAGAGAATTCCAAGCAGAGTTAGTTGTGAGAAGGCAACCACTCAACAGCAGGAGAGATCTGTTGATATGATCCATCTAAAATGAAGAAACCAATCAAGCACATCAACGATATAAAAACAACAATTGCTCAGCCCAGCACCTGCTCACAGTGAAAAGTCCCTGAAAGTGAAATCAACTTTTTCAACTTGTAGGGGACATTTGTAAAATGCTTACAGCTAATTTCCTTTTGTCAGTGGGGACCTCAAGGCTTTCTCACAAAGATCAGGAACCAGGAACCAGTCTTTCCTCCCCAGACCTTTTAACTACCTGATGAAACCATATGGGCAAGCAGGCAAAAGGGAAATAAAGACACATGGATTTAAATAGAAGCAATGCTGGGATGGAAAGGTGGCTCAATGCTTGTAAACAATCATTGCTTTTGCATAGGACCCAGGTTTATTCCAACACCTACATGATGACATAAAACCACTCCCAGGGGCTTCAAAGCCCCAGTTTTACCTCAGGCTACGTGTGTATGTGTGTGTGTGTGTGTGTGTGTGTGTGTGTGTGTGTGTGTGTGTGTGTGTGTTACACAGACACATACAGGCAAAATACATATACATACAAAATACTAAAAACAATTAAAAATTTTTTAATTAAAAAAAAATCAAAGGCCTTTCTTCAAGGATGCATAGTTGTATACAGATTCAAAATATTGTGAATAAAGTTCAAAAGAATTTCTGAAAGCTAAAATAGGAATTGCTGCCCCCAAGGAACAAGTACACTTAGGATTAGAAGTATAAGGAAAGGTAAAGGGTGGGGCTTTGGAGGAAGGGGAAAGCAGACAGATTCAGGACCCACTGTGACACCGTAACAAATCAGGGGTGGAGCATTAACTGCACTTATTCTTCTCAGTATTTCTTTTTTTTTTTAATTATTTATTTTTAAAAAAACTTTGTTTTTTACTTATTCACTTTACATTCTGCTCATTCCCCTTCTCCTGTCATCCCCTCCTGCCATTCTTCCCCCTCCCCTCCCCCCTCTCCTTCTGCTTATCCTCTGAGCAGGTAGGGACCCCCTGGGTGATCCCCCCCACCCTGGCAGATCAAGTCTCTGCAAGGCTAGACTTATCCCCTCCCACTGAGGCCAGACAAGGCAGCCCAGCTAGAAGAACATATCTCAGAAACAGACAACACCTTTTGGGATAGTCCCCACTCCAGCTGTTCAGGACCCACATGAAGAACAAGCTGCACATCTGCTACGTATGTGCCGGGAGAACTAGGTTCACTCGGTGTATGCTTTTTTCTGTATTTCTGATGCTTTGACATATTGAGGGTTTGCTGGCCCTAAATGCCAACCCCTGCTAGGGTAAATAGTCCCTAGATATGACAAACATCAATGCTAGGTGGTTAAGTTCATCCATGCCTATGTGTTTACCTGATTTAAATGGGTATTTATGGAGAGGGATATGGGCTGGACTTCCAAGATGCTGGAAGATACTGGCACAAGTGGATTCTCCTGGAGCAAGATGAAAATACAGGCTGAAGATTGCAAAACCACTCATCATTCAAAAAGAGAAGCCAGGGGGCTCTTTTGAGAGAGGTGGTAATTGGCTCCATGTACTGAATATTCAAGAATTGTAACTGTTTTCCCATGGACATATTTAGTTTATGTACACAACTTATTTGTTTTAAGTAGATTAACTGTATAATGTCGTCCATTTGCTTTTAGTTTTATTTTAGCATTGAACAACGTTTCTCCTACAAGATAATATATAAGACATTTGATATTTTATGAGCAGAGAAAAACTATATCAATTCTAACTCTTGAAGAATAGGTGAATAATAATATATGTTTCTGAGAGGATCTTATTTACCCTAAAAACAGGGTCCTAGAAATATAACCCTGAAGAAAGACCCAGAGTGAGGACCAGAACAGGTAGGAAACTTGGTCACTAGTGACTCCTGGGTGACTCCTCCAGCCAACTCCCACACAGGAGTGACAGAGGCTGCCTGCCTTGTCATCCACACCTCCTACCAGAGACCCACCAGCTAACCCAGTGTTGAGGAGAAGTGCAGACTGAAATTGTAAGTATCAAAAAATAAGCCTGATGCACTCTTCTAAATCATTTAACAACCATGTATGAATTATATGAGTGAGAAATACACAGGCTGACTTTGAATTCACAATCTTCTTTCTTTACTCTCCTGAGTACTGATATGTACCCATAAACATATTGGGGAAAAATTGTGTGTGTGTGTGTGTGTGTGTGTGTGTGTGTGTGTGTGTGTGTATGCACACACACTGATGTATGTGTATATTTGTGCATGTATGTATATCTTTGTGCAAGTGAAGGTATGTATATTTGTGCATGTTTGGCATATAAGTTTGTGTGTATCTGTGTATCTGTGTATATATGTATATATGTGCATGTGTGTATATGTATTTGAGTGTGTTTGTGTGTACATATGTATGTGGTTTTCTGTGTATGTATTTGTGTATATATGCAAATATGTGTACATTTGTTTGTGTATGTGTCTGTGTTAATGTGTATGTGTTTATGTATATGTTTTTGTTTGTGTGTGTCTGTATGTGCGTGTGTTATATGTCTATGTGTGTTTGTACGTGTTTGTGTGTTTGTGTGTGTGCATAATGAGAAAATATTCCATGATCTTCTATACCAGCACTGTTCAGCTGCTTACAGTGAAGCTCAGATTAAAAGTTCATTTTAATTGGTAAATTAATTGGTAATTTGGAATAAAGTAGAAAAGTCATTCCACAAGTTGCTGCAAGCTTGTTAAAAATAACTAAGCATCCAATTAAATTTAGCATATCCCAAAAGTGAAAAGGAATAATATTGAGAAGAAATGTTCCTGTTTACAAATTATAGAACCCCTTAGAGGTTTTTAATCCTGTGTTGTTTTATAAATTAGAGAACTTTAGAAATAAAAACCAGGGTTTGCATGACAAAGAAAAATTCCCTCCATAAACATGGTCATTCACTTCTCAGAGACTACAGTGAAATTCAGTATCACTGATGAATAAAATAACCTCAATGTTTCACCAGGGCCAGAGAGCATTCAGAGAAGAGACTGATCTCTACATACAAACAGAGACTGCTAGCATCCCAGGCAACCTAATGCACAGAGGCCATCTTCAAAAACAGGTGGCTTTTATAAGCCTCTGGAATCTGAGAGAGAGAGAGAGAGAGAGAGAGAGAGAGAGAGAGAGAGAGAGAATGAATCAGGGAAATCAGTTAGGCTTCTAGAGAAAGATGTCAAAACCCAAAAGTGGCCTCTAAAGACATATGTGAACTGCTCTACAGCCTCACCAAACACTTGAAACACTCCTCCTTGAAACCTGGGGATTACCAAGTTGAAAGGACTGGTGTAAGAAAGTGGACACAAGGATCCCTTGTAACAAGGAACTGGCATTATGGTCTAAGTATTATTCTAAACATGATTCATCACATTCTTATGTTCATATCATCAACAAAGGAAGTACATAGACAATCTTAAATTCAGTGTAACAGTGTATAAATGTGGACAAAGGCGAGGAAGAAGAGAAGAGAAGAGAAGAGAAGAGAAGAGAAGAGAAGAGAAGAGAAGAGAAGAGAAGAGAAGAGAAGAGAAGAGAAGAGAAGAGAAGAGAAAAGAGAAGAGAGGCAGAGGTAGAGATTCTTGATACAGCAGGAGAACTCCAGCACCATAGCAGAGAGTGGGGGAGGGTAGCTTCCTCCTTTCTCAATCCAGGTCTTCACTGACACACTGTGCAAAGCCTGGCCCTGCCCCAGTAAACTGAAGCTCACACACAGATTGTGTTAACATTCCACAAGACGGGTAGACTTAAAACATGGTGACCGGTTCCCAACGTTGCCAAACCACGGCCAAATTATCTTCTAGTTTCCTGAACATGCATCATCCACCCCTGAGTCTAACTTATCAGGTAAAACCTTTGGAATGCATTAACTTGGCTTCAATCAACCCAAAATTTAGTGTCATCAGATAGGATCTGAAACATAACTCTAACTCAGCTACCTGAGGGCCCCACCAACATACTGGGAAATGGCTTGATTTATGGTTTCCTTTTGGCTTGGGACAATAGGAAGTTCACATAATGGAGCATGTGTCCTTACTACCTGCTGGAGCATCTTCAGGGTATATGCTCAGGAGTGGTACTGCTGGGACCTCCAGTAGTACTATGTCCAATCTTCTGAGGAACCAACAAACTGATTTCCAGAATGGTTGTACCAACTTGCAATCCCACCAGCAATGGAGGAGTGTTCCTCTTTCTCCACATCCTTGCCAGCATCTGCTGTCAACTGAGCTTTTGATCTTAGCCATTCTAACTGATAGGAGGTAGAATATCAGGGTTGTTTTGATTTGCATTTCCCTAATGACTAAGGATGTTGAGCATTTGAGGGGGGGGGTGCTTCTCAGCCATTCTATAATCTTCAGTTGAGAATTCTCTGTTTAGCTCTGTACCCCATTTTTAAATAGGGTTATTTGTTTTTATGGAGTCTAACTTCTTGAGTTCTTTGTATATCATGGATATTAGCCCTCTATCAGATGTAGGATTGGTAAAGATCTTTTCCCAATCTGTTGGTTGCTTTTTTGTCTTATTGACAGTGCCCTTTGCCTTATAGAAGTTTTCCAATTTTATGAAGTCCCTTTTGCCGATTCTTGACCTTAGATCACAAGCCATTGCTGTTCTGTTCAGGAATCTTTCCCTGGGCCCATATCTTCAAGGCTCTTCCCCACTTCTTCCTCTATAAGTTTCAGTGTATCTGGCTTTATGTGGAGGTCCTTGATCCACTTTGACTTGAGCTTTGTACAAGGAGATAAGAATGGATCGATTTGCATTTTTCTACATGCTAACTGCCAGTTGAACCAGCACCATTTGTTGAAAATGCTGTCTTTTTTCCACTGGATGGTTTTAGCTCCTTTATCAAAACAACCCAGATGTCTCTCAACAGAGGATTGGATACAAAAATGTGGTATATTTATACAATGAAGTACTACTCAGCTATTAAAAAAATGAATTTATGAAATTCTTAGGCAAATGGATAGATCTGGAGGATATCATCCTGAGTGCGGTAATCCAATCATAAAAGAACATACATGATATGCACTCATTGATAAGTGGATTTTAGCCAAGAAGCTCTGAATACCCAAGATACAATTCACAAACCACATGAAACTAAAGAAGGAAGACCAAAGTATAGAATGGGGATCACAATACCCATGGAAGGAGTTACAGAGTCAAAGTGTGGAGCAGAGACTGAAGAAATGACCATCCAGAGACTGTCCCACCTGGGGACCCATCCCATATACAATCACCAAAGCCAGACACTATTGTGGATGCCAACAAGTGCTTGCTGGCAGGAACCTGATATAGCTGTCTCCTGAGAAGCTCTGCCAGTGCCTGACAAGTACAGAAGTGGATGCTCACAGTTACCCATTGGACTGAGCACAGGGTCCCCAATGAAGGAGCTAGAGAAAGGACCCAAGGAATTTAAGGGGTTTACAGCTCCATAGAAGGAACAACAATATGAACTAATCAGTACCCCCAGAGCTCCCAGGGACTGAACCACCAACCACAGAGTACACATGGTGGGACTCACGGCTCCAGCTACATATGCAACAGAGCATGGCCTAGTTGGTCATCAATGGGAGTAGAGGCCCTTGGTCCTCTGAAGGCTCTATGCCCCAGTATAGGGAAATGCCAGGGCCAGGAAATGGGAGTGGGTCGGCTGGTGAGCAGGGGGAGGGGAGTTAGGGGAGGGGGTTTTTGGAGGGAGACTGGGAAAGGGAATAACATTTGAAATGTAAATAAAGAAAATATCTAATAAAATAAAAATATAAAAATAAAAAAGGAAGTTCACATAATGCCTTTCATGATAGAACATAGTGCTCTGCATCATCTGAGTCTTCGGGCTTGTGGCGTGGTTGCTCACATTTGGTTCAGAATGAACTGGCTCTGTGAGGAAGCCCACTAAACATCCAGGAACTCAGAAGGGATGCAAGGAGTGGGCTAAAGCTGCTGACTTTGGGCTAGTTAACTCTCTGTTGCTATTCTGGAACTAAAAGCTGAGAGCTTCTGGCAAATAACTCCTGCGGATAGGAGCAGGGAATTAGAAAATGAAACCTAGGTACTTGGGCTCTTCATTCTTTGACTCAGGGCCTTCCCACTGATCAGGAGAGAGGCTCAGAGTTCATTAACTCTTCATGAACCAGAGGGAAAGAGAGAGAGAGAGAGAGAGAGAGAGAGAGAGAGAGAGAGAGAAGAGGAAGGAAGGAAGGAAGGAAGGAAGGAAGGAAGGAAGGAAGGAAGGAAGGAAGGAAGGAAGGAAGGAAAGGAAGGCATATATATGCACACTAGATAAAGTGGAAAAAAGATATACCACCACTTTATTGTTGTTTTTAGTTTTTATACCTGCTCAGGACAATTGGTTACATGGTTTTGTAAGCATTTCTACATTCCATAAGTTCATAGAGAGTTTAAGGCAATAATTCATGTCATAGATGATAAGGTTTAAAGAGTTAAAGCAGAATTGTCTACATGTTTTTTCATTAAGACTAGTACCTGACTAATCACTCATTATATATTTTCTAGCTCCACAAGTTCCTTGTTAGTTTAAAGAAATAGCTTTTATGTCACAACTCAGCATGGTTTTGTCAAGAGACCAATCATCTGCCTTGTGTCTTACTATTTTGAAGTCTTGTATAAACTAGTCCATCATTTATTTTCTGTCCTTGCACCTACAATAAGTTGCCCCTTCCCAGTTTATGCCTTTACTTAAAAGATAGTCATCTTATTTCTAACCTAGAAGGGATGTTTTTCTTGATTGCAAATTTGTTGCCCATAACACATGAAGGTTTACAGAGCTCTATTTGCAGCTTTGATTCTATAGGGCACTTAAGATTACTTGTATCAATTTAGGAATTCTATAAAATCATTATCAGGAATTATGAAATCATCATTTTATGTACACAGCATTACTACATGAAAGTACATCTTCATATGGATTCTGCAGGAAATTTGACCAACAGAGGAAATTATTAAGCTATTTAAAAGTGATAGGAAAGGCATATCAGTGGTGCGAGGCAGTCCTGGGGTGAAGGCTCTAGGGTCCTTGCCTCCAGAGCACACCCACCATAGCCTTGCAAACTTAGAGAACAGTGGTGAAGAGCCATAGTAATAGTGCAACCAAAGCAGACCGACGCCGCTGCAGAAGCAGGCAAGCTGCTGAAACAGCATGGTAATGTAATGCTTACATATTCATTCACATACAGAACATTTTCTTGTCGAATTATGATTGTTTCTAGGATAGCTATGTGCCACTTCGTTGCAGAACATAAGTGAGGGATCAGGGTACATCAGTGTCCAGGAGAAAATCAGCAAAGCCAAAAAAACAAAGAGGATCCAAGAGGAACCACAAGGACCTTTCATTGGAGTCTGAAGGGAAATCAACAGGGCAGACAAGCTGAGAATCTGAGCAGCTGCCTAAGAAGAGAGATGAAGGGAAACGAGGAAGAAAGCTGTGTTCCATGAAACAAGTCTGTGAGCAGACGCTTAAGACAAAACATGTATATAGCCCTGGTAGAATCTTTGCCTCCCTGTGAGACTTTACAACCCAGGCCTGCACTCATTGCTCCTGCTCTCAGCATTATCATCTAAGTTCCCACAATGGCTCACTAACCTCAGAGCACTCAATGGCTTCTCCAGATCAAACTCCCTGTCTTAGTCATGGTTTGTATTCCTCCACAAAACATCATGACTAAGAAGCAAGTTAGGGAGGAAATTTTGATTTTGATTGTGACTGTGCCCTAATATTATTCCCTTTTGAAGAAAGTGTTTTAGTAGAGCTCACAGTTAAGAGACTTTGAATTGTAGGTGGCCTTCAATTGCCACCGAGGCTGCACCTTCACCAATGACCTCTCCTGGCCTCTCACAGTGCCAAGCATCAGCTGCTACCCCTTCATGTTTCAAAAGCAGTACCACCTGGGTGACTCTTATACATTACCAAATCTGGCTGCCAACACAAGGTACAACCATGGCTGCCTCTGGAACTCAGCTTCTCTGTGCTCTCAGAAAACACTTGCAAGAAGATTTCACCTTAGTGATGCTGGACACTTCTTAATCACTGCTAGATTTATAACCCTTATCAATAACCAAAGGGTTAATCAAAATCAATCATCCCAGTAATGCAATGGTTTTGATTTAGTAGTTCTGGTATCTTGTTAATCACAGGTGATTCTTCAGCCCCAGCTAACCAAAACCACAGAATCTTCACAATCAAAACAGCAACTGGAGAAGTGACACAGCTCCTGGGACTGTCTTAGTCAGGGTTTCTATTCCTGCACAAACATCATGACCAAGAAGCAGGTTGGGGAGGAATGAGTTTATTTGGCTTACACTTCCATACTGCTGTTCATCACCAAAGAAGTCAGGACTGGAACTCAAGCAGGTCAGAAGGCAGGAGCTGATGTGGAAGCCGTGGAGGGATGTTCTTTTCTGGAATGCGTACCCTGGCTTGCTCAACCTGCTCTCTTATAGGACCCAAGACAGCCAGCCCAGAGATGGTCCCACCCACAAGGGGCCTTTCCGCCTTGATCACTAATTGAGAAAATACCCCACAGCTGGATCTCATGGAGGCACTTAGCCAACTGAAACTCCTTTCTCTGTGATAACTCCGGCTGTGTCAAGTTGACACAAAACTAGCCAGTACAATTGACCCCTTGTCAACTTGACACACAAACACATCACTAATAAGCCTCAACCCTCAGTTCTTATTCATCCCCAATATCTAAATAACTTTTAAAGTTCCACAGTCTTTACATATTAAAAGTTCAATTCTTTTAAAATATCCAATATCTTTTAAAATCCAAAGTCTTTTTATAATTAAAAGTTTCTTAACTGTGGGCTCCACTAAAGTATTTTCTTCCTTCAAGAGGGAAAAATATCAGGGCACAGTCACAATCAAAAGCAAAAATTAAACTCCAACTCTTCAATGTCTGGAATCCAACTCACGATCTTCTGAGCTCCTGCAAGGGCTTGGGTCACTTCTCCAACCATGCCCTTTGTAACACACACCTTGTCTTCTATGTTCCAGCTCCCTGTACTTCACTGCTACTACTGTTATTGGTAGTCATCTCATGGTACTGGCATCTCCAAAATGCTGCTGTCTTCCAATGTAACTAGGCTTCAACACTAGCCTCTCATAGGCTCTCTTCATGGTGCCAAGCTTCAACTCCTTTGCATGACCCCTTCAGTCCTGGGTCATCAATTGCAACTGAGGCTGCACCATCAGCAATGGCCTTTCATGGCCTCTCACAGTGCTTCCATGGCCTCAGCTGCTCTGCATGACCCCTTCATGCCTTCAAAACCAGTAATACCTGGGTAACTCTTACACACTACCAAGTCTAGCCACAGCACAAGGTACAACCTTGGCTATCTCTAGAACACAGCCTCCTTGTGCTTTCAGAAAACACTTCCCAGAAGATGTCACCTCAATGATGTTGGTCTCTTCTTAATCACTAATTTCTTAGCTCTAGCTAACAAGCATCAATAATCCCAGTAATACAAAGGTTTCACTTTACGAATTCTGGTATCTTGTTAGTCACAGCTGATTCTTCAGCCCCAGATAACCAGAACCACAGAATCTTCACAATCAAAGTAACAATGGCCCTGAAAAGAGTCTTTAATTTTCCCTCTGAAATTTCACAAGCCAGGCCTCCATCTTCTGCACTGTTCTCAACATTATCTTCCAAGCTCCTACACAACATCCCACAGAGCTCTTAACACAGAATAGATCTTCTGGCCCAAAGTTCCAAAGTCCTTCCACAGTCCTCCCCAAAACATGGTCAGGTTGTCACAGGAATACCTCACTTCTGGTACCAATTTGTCTTAGCCAGGGTTTCTATTCCTGCACAAACATCATGACCAAGAAGCAGGTTGGGGAGGAAAGAGTTTATTTGGCTTACACTTCCATACTGCTGTTCATCACCAAAGAAGTCAGGACTGGAACTCAAGCAGGTCAGAAGGCAGGAGCTGATGTGGAAGCCATGGAGGGATGTTCTTTTCTGGCTTGCTTACCCTGGCTGCTCAGCCTGCTCTCTTATAGAACCCAAGACAGCTAGCCCAGAGATGTTCCCACCCACAAGGGGCCTTTCCCCCTTGATCACTAATTGAGAAAATATCCCACAGTTGGATTTCATGGAGACAATTCCCCAACTGAAACTCCTTTCTCAATGATAATTCCAGCTGTGTCACGTTGACACAAAACTAGCCAGTACAGGGACAGACCAAGTTTCGGGCTCAGGACATCCAGGCACCTTCACCACCTGAGGAGAGGTGTCCGCCAGAGAGGGCTTTGCCTGCAAGAGCTTGTGAGGGAGCCAACTTGGGTCCTGAGTCCCTCAGAGACCAGTCTGTGCAGGTGAACATGCAGGCAGCAGAGGCAACACATCTTCTAGGATGGGCCCTGTATCGGGCATTCATCTTTAGCCAAGAGGCAGGTCTGAACACTAGACCTCTGTGCACCTTCCCTGCAAGAGGAGAGCTTGCCTGCCGAGACTACTCTGACCACTGAGACTCAGGAGAGAGCTGGACTCCCCGGACTGCTGGCAGAGGCTAACAGAATCACAGGAGGAACAAGCTCCAACCAGAGACAACTATAACAACTAACTCCAGAGATTACCTGATAGTGAAAGGCAAATGTAAGAATCTTAATAACAGAAACCAAGACCACTCACCTTCATCAGAACCCAGCACTCCCACCTCAGCCAGTCCTGGATACCCCAACACACCCAAAAAGCAAGACTCAGATTTAAAATCATATCTCATGACTCTGATAGAGGACATGAAGAAGGACTTTAATAACTCACTTAAAGAAATACAAGAGAACAGTGCTAAAGAGGTAAAGTCCTTAAAGAGGAAACACAAAAATCCCTTAAAGAACTACAGGAAAACTCAATCAAACAGGCAATGGAATTGAACAAAACCATCTAGGACATAAAAAGGCAAGTAGAAACAATAAAGAAAACCCAAAGTGAGACAACTTTGGAGAGAGAAACCCTAGGAAAGAAATCAGGAACCATAGATGTGAGCATCAGCAACAGAATACAAGAGATGGAAGAGAGAATCTCAGGTGCAGAAGATTCAATAGAGAACATGAGTGAGCACAAGAATTTAAGAAAATGCAAAATGCAAAAAGATCCTAACTCAAAACATCCAGGAAATCCAGGAAACAATGAGAAGACAAAACCTATGGATAATAGCAGTAGATGAGAATGAAGATTTTCAACTTAAAGGGCCAGCAAATATCTTCAACAAAATAATAGAAGAAAACTTCCCAAACCTGAAGAAAGAGATACCCATGACCATACAAGAGGCCTACAGAACTCGAAATAGACTGGACCAGAAAAGAAATTCCTCCAGACACATAATAATCAGAACAACAAATGCACTAAATAAAGATAGAATATTAAAAGCAGTAAGCGAAAAAGGTCAAGTAACATATAAAGGCAGGCCTATTAGAATTACACCAGACTTCTCACCAGAGACTACAAAAGCCAGAAGATCCTGGACAGATGTTATACACACCCTAAGAGAACACAAATGCCAGCCCACGCTATTACACCTAGCAAAACTCTCAATTACCATTGATGGAAAAATCAAAGTATTCCATGATAAAACCAAATTCACACAATATCTTTCCATGAATCTAGTCCTTCAAAGTATAATGGGAAAACATCAACACAAGGATGGAAACTACACCCTAGAAAAAGAAAAAAAGTAATCCTTCAACAAACCTAAAAGAAGACAGCCGCAAGAACAGAATCCCAACTTTAACAACAAAAATAACAGGAAGCAACAATTATTTTCTTTAATTTCTCTTAACATCAATGGACTCCTTCCCCAATAAAAAGACATAGACTAATAGACTGGCTACACAAACAGGACCCAACGTTTTGCTGCTTACAGGAAACCCACCTTAAGGAAAAAGACAGACACTACCTTGGAGTGAAAGGATGGAAAGCAATTTTCCAAGCAAATGGTCCAAAGAAACAAGCTGGAGTAGCCATTCTAATATCGAATAAAATTGATTTCCAACAAAATGTTATCAAAAAAGACAAGGAGTCACACTTCATATTCATCAAAGGTAAAATCAACCAAGATGAACTCTCAAATCTGAATATCTATGCTATGAATACAAGGGGAGCCACATTCATTAAAGAAACTATAGTAAAGCTCAAAGTACACATTGCACCTCACACAATAATAGTGGGAGACTTCAACACCCCATTCTCACCAATGGACAGATCCTGGAAACAGAAACTAAACAGAGACACATGGACACTATCAGAAGTTATGAAACAAATGGATTTAATAGATATCTATAGAACATTTTATCCTAAAACAAAAGGATATATACCTTCTCAGTGCTACATGGTACCTCCTCCAAAATTGATCATATAATTGGTCACAAAACAAGCCTCCACAGATACAAAAATATTGAAATTATCCCATGCATCCTATCTGACCACCATGGACTAAGGCTGATCTTCAATAACAACATAAATAATAGAAAGCCAACATTCACGTGGAATCTGAACAACACTCTACTCAGTGATTCCTTGATCAAGGATGAAATAAAGAAAGAAATTAAAGACTTTTTAGAGTTTAATGAAAATGAAGTCACAACATACCCAAACTTATGGGACACAATGAAGGCAGTCCTAAGAGGAAAATTCATAGCCCTGAGTGCCTCCAAAAGGAAACTGGAGAGAGCATACACAAACAGCCTGGCAGTACACCTAGAAGCTCTAGAACTAAAGGAAGCAAATTCACTCAAGAGGAGTAGACGGCAGGAAATAATCAAACTCAGGGCTGAAATCAACCAAGTAGAAACAAAAAGAACTATTCAAAGAATCAACCAAACCAGGAGCTGGTTCTTTGAGAAAATCAACAAGATAGATAAACCCTTAGCCAGACTAAATAGAGGGCACAGGGACAGTATCCTAATTAACAAAAACAGAAATGAAAAATGAGACATAACAACAGAACCTGAAGAAATCCAAAACATCATCAGATCCTACTACAAAAGGCTATACTCAACAAAACTAAAAAACCTGGATGAAATGGACAACTTCCTAGACAGATACCAGGTACCAAAGTTAAACCAGGATCAGATTAACAATCTTAACAGTCCCATTTCCCCTAAGGAAACAGACATCAATAGTCTCCCAACCAAAAAAAGCCCAGGACCAGATAGGTTTAATGCAGAGTTCTATCAGATCTTCAAAGAATACCTAACTCCAACTCTCCTCAAACTATTCTCCAAAATAGACACAGAAGGTACTCTACCCAATTCGTTCTATGAAGCTACATTTACTCTGATACCTAAACCACACAAAGATCCAACAAAGAAAGAGAACTTCAGACCAATTTCCCTTATGAATATCAATGCAAAAATACTCAATAAAATCCTATCAAACCGAATCCAAGAACACATCAAAATGATCATCCATCATGACCAAGTAGGTTTCATCCCAGGGATGCAGGGATGGTTTAATATACTGAAATCAATCAATGTAATCCACTATATAAACAAACTCAAAGACAAAAACCACATGATCATCTCCTTAGATGCTAAGAAAGCATTTGACAAAATCCAACACCCATTCATGATAAAAAGTCTTGGAAAGATCAGGAATTCAAGGCCCATACCTAAACATTATAAAAGCAATATACAGCAAACCAGTCGCCAACATCAAACTAAATGGAGAGAAACTCAAAGCAATCAATCCCACTAAAATCAGGAGCTACCCTGGGCTCGTGTCTCTAGCTGCATATATAGAAGAGGATGGCCTAGTTGGCCATCAGTGGGAAGAGAGGCCCCTTGGTTATGCAGACTTTATATGCCCCAATACAGGGGAACGCCGGGGCCAGGGGGTGGGAGCGGGTGGGTAGGGTAGCAGGGCCGGGAGGGGGGAGGATATAGGGAACTTTCTGGATAACACTTGNAAAAAAAATAATCAGGGGCTAGACAAGGATGCCCACTTTCTCCCTACCTATTCAATATAGTACTTGAAGTCCTAGCCAGAGCAATTTGACAATGAAAGGAGATCAAGGGGATACAAATTTGAAAGGAAGAAGTCAAAATATCACTGTTTGCAGATAATATGATAGTATATATAAGTGACCCTAAAAATCCCACCAGAGAACTCCTGAACCTGATAAACAGCTTCAGTGCAGTAGCTGGATATAAAATTAACGCAAACAAATCAATGGCCTTTCTCTACACAAAGGATAAACGGACTGAGAAAGAAATTAGGGAAATAACACCCTTCACAATAGTCACAAATAATATAAAATACCTTGGTGTGACTCTAACTAAGGAAGTGAAAGATCTGTATGACAAGAACTTCAAATCTCTAAAGAAAGAAATAGAAGAAGATCTCAGAAGACAGAAAGATATCCTATGCTCATGGATTGGCAGGATTAATATAGTCAAAATGGCTATCCTGCTGAAAGCAATCTACAGATTCAATGCAATCTCCATCAAAATTACAACTCAATTCTTCACTGAGTTAGAAGGGGCAATTTGCAAATTCATCTGGAATAATAAAAAAACCTAGGATAGCAGAAACTATTCTCAACAATAAAAGAACCTCTGGTGGAATCACCATGCCTGACCTCAAGCTGTACTACAGAGCAATTGTGATAAAAAAACTGCATGGTACTGGTACAGCAACAGACATGTAGATCAATGGAATAGAATTGAAGACCCAGAAATGAATCCATACACCTATGGTCACTTGATCTTTGACAAGGGAGTTAAAACCATCCAGTGGAAAAAAGACAGCATTTTCAACAAATGGTGCTGGCACAGCTGGCTATTATCATGTAGGAGAATGAGAATTGATCCATTCTTTTTTTTTTTTCTTTTTTAAAGAAGCTTTCGTTTATTTTTTTAGTATATGCATTACAGGAAACAAAACACAAGAAAGCAAGAACAAAGTCACCCAGTCACAAGCAGCTCAGCTCAATGTATCGTTCTAGATCCTGCAAGTGAACACTCACTTGGGTAATTGAGATTATACAGTATGTACCATGCTTTCCCCACATTGTGAATATTCACCAATTAAAAACTTCAGACTATACAAGGATTTCGACAACCAAGAATACGGCATGCCATCTCAATCTGTCAAGACAAAATTGTAATCCTGTCTTCCTTGGCAACAGAAATTTCATAGAAGACAGAAAACGGCAGCAGGCCTCTAGATAGATGTACTGGCAAAGTTACAATTAAATTCTGCATTCGCTCAAGTCTCAGCTTACAAGGAAACTCAAAGCAACAGACCACACTAAGTATAGCATTCTTAAGCTTATCATCAGATCTATATACTAGCATAAGTAGAAGGGATGTTGCCACTCAACAAATGTATTCCACATGGAGCAGCTAGGAGGTGCACCTATGGCAGGGGCTCTTGGGATGTCAGTCTCAACACACCTGCAGACCTCGCCCGGTGAACCTCTCTGTCCCTCCAGTCAGCCTAGCAACATGAATTTCCCCACACTGTGCAGACATAGCTTAGCAGTTCCATGTTCAAGAGGAACCCCTTTTGTCAATACTACCATAGCCACTAGCTCTACTCTTAACCATGTGCTCTCCTTTAGGATGTAACATTCAGATGACAACTATGCATAATGAACACAAGTATTTTATCAAGATGCACATAGGGTCCCTGGGTATAGCTGTCCTCTGGACAGAGGCATTAGCAGCCTTTCCCTCATCCATCCTCTTCCCGGCACAACCCCTAAGTGCAGATGATGCTAGTGAGAGGATTAACAGAGGCCATGCCCAGACGACAGCCCTCCCCAAAGATTAGCCTGACCTTTAGTGATTCTTTTGCTACTTCTAACATCCTCTAGGCACTGGGACTTACCTCTACTACCTGGCAACATTAACTGAAATGCACACCCAACCAATGGCTAGACAACTTGAGCCAACTAACAGCTACAGTGCCTTTCTCTGAGCACTAATCTTTGCCCTAGCCCACCTCCATTACCTAGTACCAGCATCTGCTCAAAGGCCAAGCTTAACCTTCATTTCCCCAGTGTGAGCATTCCTATGAAATAACAAAATAATCCTTAACAAAGTGGTGTCAGCCCTCTATTTTTACATATATGCAATACTGTATGCATGTGTGCACGTGTGCCACTGCACTTGTGTGGAGGCTAAAAGACAAGCTGTGAATCACTTTTCTCTTATCAAGTGGATCCTGGAAATCAAACTCAGGTCACCAGCTTGGTGGCAAGCACCTTTCCATGCTGAGCTGCCCTACCAACCCGTTATGCACACTTTCTTACTGTTTTGAGACAAAGTCTATAGCCCTGCCTGACCCAGAACAGAGATCCACATGCCTCAGTCTAAAATTAAAGGCATGCAGTACCACATCAGGTCTATCATGCTCTTAAAAGTCTGGAGACCAGATGTTCCCAGTAAGCACTTCCATTTCCCCTGCATGTGTATGTACACTGCAGTGACTGCACTGCACACCTAACAAAGGCTGTGGTCAGAAGCTGCCTTCTAAGCAGCAAGGTTCTGGTTTAGCCCCTCTTCCAGTTCTCTCCACTCAGGGGCCATGTGTATGCATCTGTCATGTTTTTGTGGAATATTAACAATTTCACTTCCTAAGTGGTTTTAAGGGTTTTTTTTCCTACAAATTTTAAGGTAATTTATAAATATGTCTTTTCACTAACTCTACTTTGTCACACACTGACACCTCTTTACAGTCTAGGAAGACTGGGTGCTGCAAATTTGGACATATGTCTCCTATACATTGCAAAGTAAGATGCATAGATATAAGCAACAATGGATAATCTTGCATTACCAAACTTGCATTAGCATTAGGCCCTTCATTCATTTTCTTTCTTCCTCCCTCGCAGACCCGCGCAAGCAAGGCGATTTCTCTTTCTAGTTCCAAAAGACAACACTTCATCATGAGTTTAAACAGGAGAATCTACAACATGTATTATTTACTATGTCTACTTTTAACATACTTTGTGCACTTCTAAACACCTAGAAGGACTAGATGTTTCAGATGAGGACATGAATTTGTCCCCTATATACATAGTAGTGCTGAAACCACACACATGTAACTAGTTAGATCTCAAAGTGTCTTTAGTGAGAACATTCTGGTCTCTGTCCTTTCTTCCCCTCAGCCCGTCTTGTGTCCTGTGACACAGGCACCTGTCACTTGGATGATACACTTTCACAACTCTTCAGAAGACAACCTTGCTATGAAATAACAGAGCATACAGAATGTGTGAGTTTACTAACTACTTTTGTCATACATTGGCAACCTCTTTACTATCTAGAGACTAGATATCATAGGACACGTTTGTCCTGTATGTACAATATATACAGCATAGCAAAGTCACATGAGATGCACACAACACACAGGGGGATGGGTAAGCTAGAAATGTCTAGCACACAGATGGAATCATTTTGCAGTTCCTTCCTTCCCACCTCCTCGATCCACTGAACAAGCACAGCCTGTATGCTGTTCTCAAAGGTGGGCTAACATAACAATTCTACTTCTACACACAGCATTTCTCTAGTTTAAAAAACTATATACACAAAATATTATTCTACTACCTGTACCTTTAAATGTATCAAGCACTTTCAGATATCTAAAAGACTAGATGTTTCATGTAAGAACGTATCTGCTATTGACATGGCACTGGTAAATAAAACTGTATGCAAAGCAATGGTTATTATCTGAGGTATCTTCTAAATATGACCATTTGGGCTTTGACCCACTTTCTTCACCCTTCAAACCAATAGACAAATATAGATGTGTAATGCTTAGAAACAGCTGAGCAAATTCCTATCCCCAAGCCATTTACAGAACAAAATTTTCTATAGATTTTAACAGTATACACTATATGCTAAATTTACTACTTTGTCATACATTGGCAACCTCTTTAACATCTAGAGTCTAGATGTTGAAAATTTAGACATATTTGTCCATTATATACAGTATGCACACAGCAAAACAAAATGCAAGAATATAAAAATAGCATCAGAAAAGGTCCCATATACACACACACACTACATGGCCATTGTCACTGCCTCCCAGCACCTCCTCCAAACCCCCCAGCAAGTGAAGACAGCACTGCTCAGAGGGGCTCCTCACCCCACTCCCAAAAGACAACGGCTCATGAGTGTTTGCAAAAAGATATTTACAAAGTGATAGTTCACTACCTCTACATTTAACATACGTTGGGCACTTCTAAACATCTAGATAGACCAGATGTTTCAAGTAAGGACTGTTGTCCACTATGTACACAGCAGTCAGTAAACGGCACACGTAACAAGAGTAATTAAAACTTTAACACAAAATGTAGAAAAAAAAAGTATTGTATTAACTCTACTTTGTCATACACCGGCAACCTCTTTAACATCTAGAGTGACTAGATGTTGTAAATTAGGACCCCTTTGTCCTTTACATACACTATGTACACAGAAAAGCCAAACAAAATGGGTTAGTGGGGATAGTGGGAATAGTGGTTCCTCTCCACCCACGGACCACAGTGGCTTAGAGCTCTGGATTTCCTTCTGGGAACCAGGGCACAAACACAATGCAGTCAACCCAGGAGAGGTTTGGCCATTCCTCTCCAAACAATACTTCAAATGAATCCTAACAAGGTATTTACAGAATGGTTTACTACTTATAAAATATGGCAGGCACTTCAGAGCAGCTAGACAGACATTCCCCCCAAAACCTGGCATTTTCAAACACACTCAAATACACACACACACACACACACACACATGGTGTGGGGGTAAGAAATTAGAACTAAAATGCATACACAATACAATAGGATAAAAGAGAGACATGTCTTCTTCACATGACCAATCAGGCTCCGGGCCTCTTCCTCCTCCTCCTGGGTCCTCTAAGGTACTGAACAAACAGGGACGACTGCCGCTCCTGGGTCTTTCTAGAGGCGGCCCTAAACAATTTCATTTCAAAGTCACTTACAGAAGACGTGTCCACGATCTTCTCCTTATGGCAAATGGGTATCCACATGATCTCCTACAGCTAATTTACCCTGCGTAGGCTTTCTCTACAGTTAGACGTCCAGATTTAGCCAGAAGTATAAAAAGGGTGGGGTGGGGGGGGAAGGTTGAGAGCAGCTTTTTCATATTATATACACAGGCCTTCTCCGGTGGCAGCTTAAGCCTTCACCAGCGTTTCCAATTGGCGGCATGCGGTTGTCGCTTCTCGGCTTTTCTCAGGTGAAGGGAAGACCGGCGGCCCTCCAGATGGTGGAGTGTTCTTGCTCAGACCCCCCTCCCCAGGCCGCAGAAGCCCCGAAGGCCCAGCCTCGGCCTTTAGGTGGCCACCGTTCTTTCTGCCACGGCACTCTCGCCGCCACCTTCGAAACATCCTCGAAGGCCTGGCTGGGGCTCCTCTGTGGGCCCGACCCTGGAGAACCAGGGGTCGGTGGAATCGGGGAGGCCGCCGCCATGCAGGCACATCATTGGCAGGGAAAGATGCCATGTGGCCCGGCCTGTGGCTGCCTCGAGGGCGAGGGCTCCTGGCGACCCCGGGATAGAGACCGAGGCTGCTCCTGGGCCCCTCAGGCTCACCCTGCACTGGTCGAGGCCTTGAGGGGCCTGGGGCAAAGAAGGCCGCACTCGGAGCTCCCTGCGCTCTCAGCGGGAACTGCAAATTGATCCATTCTTATCTCCTTGTACAAAGCTCAAGTCTAAGGGGATCAAAGACCTCCACATAAAACCAGAGACACTGAAATTTATCGAGGAGAAAGTGGGGAAAAGCCTCAAAGATAGGGGCACAGGGGAAAAATTCCTAAACAGAACAGCAATAGCTTGGGCTGTAAGATCAAGAATTGACAAATGGGACCTTAGAAAATTATAAAGGTTCTGTAAGGCAAAAGACACTGTCAATAAGACAAAAAGGCCACTAACAGATTGGAAAAGGATTTTTACCAATCCTACATCTGATAGGGGACTAATATCCAATAAATACAAAGAGCTCAAGAAGCTGGACTCCAGAAATTCAAATAACCCCATTAAAAAATGGGGTACAGAACTAAACAAAGAATATTCAACTGAGGAATACGGAATGACTGAGAAGCACCTGAAAAAATGTTCAACATCCTTAATCATCTGGGAAATGCAAATCAAAACAACCCTGAGATTCCACCTCACTCCAGTCAGAATGGCTAAGATCAAAAATTCAGGTGACAGCAGATGCTGGTGAGGATGTGGAGAAAGAAGAACACTCCTCCATTGCTGGTGTGATTGCAAGCTTATAAAACCACTCTGGAAGTCAGTCTGGCGGTTCCTCAGAAAGTTAGACATAATACTACCAGAGGATTCAGCAATACCTCTCCTGGGCATATACCCAGAAGATGTTCCAACTGGTAATAAGAAGACATGCTCCACTATGTTCATAGCAGCCTTATTTATAATAGCCAGAAGCTGGAAAGAACCCAGATGTCCCTCAACAGAGGAATGGATACAGAAAATGTGGTACCTTAACACAATGGAGTTCTACTCTGCTATTAAAAACAATTAATTTATGAAATTCTTGGGCAAATGGATGTATCTAGAGGATATCATCCTTGGTGAGGTAACCCAATCACAAAACAAGTCACTACATATGCACTTCACTGATAAGCGGATATTAGCTCAGAATCTTAGAATACCCAAGATACAATTTGCAAAACATAAGAAAATAAAAAAGAAGGAAGACCAGCATGTGGATACTTCATTCCTCCTTAGAATAGGGAACAAAATACCCATGAAAGGAGTTACAGAGACAAAGTTTGGAGCTAAGACGGAAAGGATGGACTATCCAGAGACTACCCCACCCAGGGATCCATCCCATAATCAGTCACCAAACCCAGACACTATTGCATAGGACAGCAAGAGTTTACTGAAGGGACCCTGATATAACTGTCTCATATGAGGCTATGCCAGTGCCTGGCAAATACATAAGTAGATGCTCACAGTCATCTATATGATGGAACACAGGGCCCCCAATGGAGAAGCAAGAGAAAGTACCCCAGGAGCTGAAGGGGTCTTCAACCCTATAAGAGGAACAACAATATGAACTAACCAGAACCCCCAGAGCTCATGTCTCTAGCTGCATATGTAGCAGAAGATGGCCTAATCGGCCATCTTCAGGAAGAGAGGCCCCTTGGTATTGCAAACTTTATATGGCCCAATACAGGGGAACGCCAGGGCCAAGAAGTGGGAGTGGGTGGGTAGGGGAGCAGGGTGGGGGGAGGGTAGAGGGAACTTTCGGGAGAGCATTTGAAATGTAAATTAAGAAAATATCTAATAAAAAAAGTAAAAAACAAAAAAAGCAACTGCCCTGATAATAGTATTTACTCATTCCTCCCAAATTTCCGAAGACAGCCCTCCATCATCTGCACTGTTCTCAACATTATCTTATCTTCCACGTTCCTACAGAACACCCCACAGAGCTCTTAACATCCCAATGACTCTTCTAGCTCAAAATTCTAAAGTCCTTCCACAATCCTCCCAAAAACATGGTTAGGCTGTCACAGGAACACCTCACTCCCATTACCAGCTTCTCTTAGTCACAGTTTGTATTCCTGCACAAAACATCATGACCAAGAAGCAAATTGGGGAGAAAAGTGTTTAATCAGCTTACATTTCCACATTGCTGTTCATCACCAAAGGAACTCAGGACAGGGACTCACACAGGACAGGGACTCACACAGGGCAGGGACTTGGAGACAGGAGCTGATACAGAGGCTGTGGGAAGGTGCTGCTTACTGGATTTCTTCTCCTGGCTTGCTCAGCCTGCTTTCTTATAGAACCCAGGACTACCAGCCCAGGGATGGCACCACCCACAGTGGGCTAGGCCCTCCCTTCTTGATCACTAATTGAGAAAATGCCTTACAGCTGGATCTCATGGAGGCATTTCCTCAAGGGAGGCTCCTTTCTCTGTGATAACTCCAGCTTGTGTCAAGTTGACACACAAAACCTGTCAGTACACTCTCCAATACATGGTCAGGTCTATCACAGAAGTACCCCACAAATGTACTACCAACTTCTACCTTTTCTAGGGCTTCTATTGCTGGCATAAAATGCCCTGACCATAAGCAAGTTTGGGAGGACAGGGCTGATTTCATGTTACAATTCTACTCCCACCTATGAAGGCTGCTTTGGGTGAAGCAAGATTCAGCTACTCATGAAAAAAGCTGGGTCCTGGTCCATCAGAGCATCTTAAAAAGCAGACAGGACAAAATTTGAAAGATAAGACAGCAGACAGCAGACAGCAGACAGCAGACAGCAGACAGCAGACAGCAGACAGCAGACAGCAGACAGCAGCAGAGGGGGGATGATACGGGTTAGAAATACTTCAAACTGGAAAAACAAACCGTGGTGGTCATGGCATATGAATAATTAAAACAAATGAAACTTTTTAAGATTTCTATTTCTTAAGATTACATGTCTATGCAGAGGTAAGGGTGTGTACAAACACATACACACACATATGAGTGCAGGTGCCTGAAGAGGCCAGAAGAGGGAGTCAGGTCCCATGGAGATAAAGTTATAAAGTTGTGTCCTTCCCGAGGGATGTTAGTGCTGAGAACCGAACTCACATGCTCTGCAAGAGCAGGACATGGCTTCAGCCATCTCTCGAGCCCAATCCTTTTCTTCTAGTAGAAAGGGTTTTTAAGCAGAAATTGAGAGTGAATGTCTAAACTAGTGGGCCACAAGGAAAGTTATACAGGACAGAGCAAAGAACATGTAGTCCAGGCTGACTTCAACCTGCCTCTTAACAATGACCGGCAAAGGGGGGGGATCCGATGTAGACTGTATGAGGATCACAGAACACTTCAAATTTGCTTTATTCACTTTATCTTAAACAAACACTGTGGGAATAATCTGCTGTCACTAATGATTGTGGTTTTGCCCTGAAATCCTCTTACTGAAGCAGAGGCAAGTTCCCTACAAAGGCAGGAATGAGGAAGCTGATTTTCATAATCAAGCTCCCATGTCAGAAAGTACCTGGAGGTTCTGCCCAAGGTAAGCTTCCCTAGGGTGATTAGAAAGATCCTGGCCCGTTCGTGCAGCAACCATGGTGATATCTCACTAGTTTGAAATGAAAACGTGTTTTCGGGTATTTGTAAACCAAGAAAGTCAGAAGAGAGTTGCTAAGGGTTTTGTTGGTATAGTTTGGCTTTCTTTTGCTGCTAGTTGGGTTTGGTTTGGTTTAGTTTGGTTTTTTACTTCGAACTTCAGCAGAATTTGAACTACCTGAAACATGAATGTCGACCGGCTGTCCTGGCAGGGCAGGTCTGTAATTGAGGCTGCCCTCAGAGCTGGCTTCCCACCAGCTTCTCTTCCCTCACCACTTGTACTGTTCTTTCTGTTGTCATCTTACATTTCCCACACCTCTAAGTTGGCCCTCCTCAATCCCAAAAGGCATTTTATTCTTGGTTCTTAAGAGCCGGGTGTGGTGGCGCATGCCTTTAATCCCAGCACTAGGGAGGCAGAGGCAGGTGGATTTCTGAGTTCTACAGAGTGAGTTCCAGGACAGCCAGAGCTATACAGAGAAACCCTGTCTCAAAAAACCAAAAAAAAAAAAAAAAAAAAAAAAAAAAAAAAAAAAAAAACTGCCAAACTCACAGTAAGGTTAGTTTTATCCTGATTATCAAAAACAGATTAAAACACAATAAAAATAAAAAGTTATTGGCAAACTTCCTGGAGAAACATAGATAATGAATTTTTTTCAACAAAACAGATTGCAAACCAATTTCAAAAAATATATCAAAAGATCATTCATCATGATCAAGTTGACTTTATTTTAGAAATACAGGTTCAATACATGTAAATCGATAACTGTAACCCAATCGTATTTATTCAGAAATCACATGACCTTAATATATAAAAGGCCTTTGATAAAATCCACTATATCTTCATGATAAAAGTCCTGAAAACTGAGAAGCACCTGAAAAAATGTTCAACATCTTTAATCATGAGGGATATGCAAATCAAAACAAACCTGAGATTCCACCTCACTCCAGTCAGAATGGCTAGGATCAAAAATTCAGGTGACAGCAGATGCTGGTGAAGATGTAGAAAAAGAGGAACACTCCACCATTGCTGGTGGGATTGCAAGCTGGTACAACCACTCTGGAAATCAGTCTGGCAGTTCCTCAGAAAATTGGAATTAGCACTACTGGAGGATCCAGCAATACCTCTCCTGGGCATATACACAGAAGATGTTCCAACTTGTAGGACCATCCAGAGACTACCCCACCCAGGGATCCATCCCATAAACAGCTACCAAACCCAGGCACTATTGTATATGCCAGCAAGATTTTGCTGAAAGGACCCTGATATAGCTATCTCTTGTGAGGCTATGCCAATGCCTGGCAAATACAGAAGTGAATGCTCACAGCCATCTATTGGATGGAACACAGGGTCCCTAATGAAGGAGCTAAAGAAAGTACCCAAGGAGATAAAGGGGTCTGCAACCCTATAGGAGGAACAACAATATGAACTAACCAGTACCCCCAGAGCTCATGTCTCTATCTGCATATGTAGCAGAAGATGGCCTAGTTGGCCATCATTGGGAGGAGAAGCCTTTGGTCTTGCAAAGATTTTATGCCCCAGGAGAATGCCAGGGCCAGGAAGCAGAAGTGGGTGGGTTGGAGAGCAGGGCGGGGAGGGGGAGGGTATAGGGTACTTTCTGGATAGCATTTGAAATGTAAGTGAAGAAAATATCTAATAAAAACTATATTTTTTAAAAGTCCTGAAAAAACTGTGAAGAGAAGGAACATATTTCAATATTCAGTGGCTGGGCAGGGAGACAAAGACAGGACTTTAGGGTTCCTGGGCAAAGGACTGAGAAAGGAAAGGAAGGGATATAGCTGCCATGCCAGAAAAGGAGTAGATGCCATGCCTGAGAAATGCTGGAAAGAGAACACTGCTGTCATGTAGGTTCTGGGAAACTTAACAGAGGGCTGCAATTCTGGGTTCTGGATAACCAAGATGGAATGTAGGTTTTAGTAAGTAATAACTTAGGAATATTGGAGAGGAGGTTTAGAAGTGTCCCAGCTTGTGTCTGTGTGTGTGTCTCTGTGTGTGTGTGTGTGTGTGTGTGTGTGTGTTTCATTTGAGAACTCAGAGCATTGGGGCAGGTAGTGAGGAGAACCACTGCCACCACCAGGGTTGATTTAAATTGCAATATTTTGATACAGATAGATATAGATATGTGTGTGTGTGTGTGTGTGTGTGTGTGTGTGTGTGTGTGTGTGTATCACATCCAAACTGTAATAATGGGGGAAATGAAAGCATTTCCTCTAAAATTCAGGACCTAAAAATAGGTTTCTATTTTCCCCACTCTTATACTGTAAAATGTTGGAAGTCTTGGCTAGAGCAATAAGACAAAAGCAAATCAAAGGTACACAAATAGGAAACAGTGGAACCAAGGTATCCTTATTTGCAAATGATACATGTTGGCTTTCCTTCTAGGCTCTACCTGACAGCTAACTGACAACAGCCAGGTAGGCCTGGCTTGCTATCAAAGGGACTGTTTAGCACCTCCTCACTCTCTCTGCCCCTTTTCTCTCTCTGACTCTCTGAGCCCCTTCACTCTTCCTGAGCCCTTCCCTCTCTTCCCCTTTCCCCTCTGTTTCCACATAATCCTGGATGGTGCTCTTCTCTCCTGTCTCCTCCCTTTCTCTGCCTCTACTCCCTTCTTAACTCCCTTCCCATGTCCCCAAATAAACTCTATTCTATACTAGACCTGTCCTATAGCTGGTACCCACTGAGGCACCCCTCCCACCTCACCATCCCATGCTGTACAAAACATACCTTTGGCTTTTTTTTTTAAAAACACAACAATGAAATTCTCTGAAAGACTCCACTGTTACTGCTGATAAACATTTGCAACAAAGTTGCCAGCTACAAAATTAATGTATTAACATATTCAAGATGATCATCATCAAAATTTTAATGTTATTTATCACAGAAATAGAAAGAAAAACTTAAAATTAATTTGGAAGCACAAAGGCCTCCAATAGCTATAACAATCCTCAACAAAATAAATCAGAAATAAAATAAACAAGGCATAAAACAACATATCTTATTTCAAGTTACATTATTAAGCTATAGTATAAAATCAGCATAGCACGGCCCCCAAAACAAGTATTTTGGTCAGTAGAACAGAAAATTCAAACATAAATCCAGGTAGCTACAGAGACCTAGTTTTAGACAATGTTGCCAAAAATACTCATTGGAGAAAAGTCACCATGCTCTTTAACAAATGGTGCAGAGAAAATTTGATATTACATATAGAAGACTGAAACTAGATCCTCATGTCTCACCCTGAACACGAGTGTTCATGCACAAATACACACACATAAATACACAACTCTAAATAAACAAAAGGCTTAACTTTTTTTTCTGAACTCTGAAACTAGTACAGACAAAACTAGGGAAAGCATTTCAAAGCATACATCATACATACAGACAAAGACTTCCTCACAGGATTGCAGTTGTCAGGGCATAAGAAAACAATTAGCGGGGGCTGGTGAAATGGCTCAGAGGGTAAGAGCACCCGACTGCTCTTCCGAAGGTGATAAGTTCAAATCCCAGCAACCACATGGTGGCTCACAACCATCCGTAACAAGATCTGGCTCCTTCTTCTGGAGTGTCTGAGGACAGCTACAGTGTACTTACATATAATAAAATAAATCTTTAAAAAAAAAAAAAAAGAAAAGAAAACATTTAGCAAATGGGTTTGCATAAAACTAAGACTGCTGTTATACCAAAAGAAACTGTCAATTGACTGAAGAAGCAGCTCATAAAACAGGATAAAATCTTTGCCATTTGACTGAGGATTAATATCTAAAAATATACAAAGAACCAAGTAAGCAGACAACCCAAAGGGTGAGCATAGGAACTGAACAGGGATAAAAGAACAAACATAAACAGCTAGTGGATGTTGCTTTAAAGTTTCCAACATCCTTAGCCATTAGAAAATTCTAATCAAAACTTTGAGATTCCTTGTCATCAAATCAGAAACATTAACATTAAAAGAAAAAGACAACAAATGTTGACTACTGTGGAATAGAAAGAATTCTCAGTCATTGTTGGTAGGAATGTATATTGTTGTGGCCATAATGGAACTAAGTGTAGAATTTTCTCAAAGAAAACCTCCTAAGCACACAATATCTCTGTTATTGCTGCTTTAATCAAAATATCAAGGAAATGGAATATGCTTAGAAGTCCATAAACAGATGAATGGGTAAGGAAAACATGGGCCATATATAGTATTGAAGTATCATTTACCCATAAAGAAATATTAAATTATGAAATTTGTAGGAAGATATATTGATCTGGAAAATATATTAAAGGTGGTAACTCAAGCTCTGAAAGACAAGCATCACATCTCCTTTATATGTTTCTATCTTTAACTGTCTGTGTGCTTATATGGGAGTATGTGTGAAGAAATGCCAAGAGATTAGAAAGGGTCTCACAGAGGTAGAGAAGAGGCCTTAGGGAGAGGGGCAGGAGGATGATAAAACACTGATAAAGTTGATGTGGAAAGGGGAATGCTGGGCAGTGGGAGAGTTTAAATGGGGATGGGGAGACAACGGATACTGGAGGATGGAGGGAGGCCAAACCAAAGTAATAGTGCATGAAAATACAATAAGGAAACCTGTTACCTTGTAAGCTATTTAAAGAATAAAACAAGATATAACAAAAATGTTTTATGCCTAGACGTCGTGGAATACACCTATAGTCTTAGCATTCACTGTGAGGCAGGGGGATAATGATCTGAAGTCCAGCATGGGCCATATATCAAGACCCTATCTCAGCATAAACAAAACAAGATCTGGTTAGATAGCTCAGAGGTCAAGCTGTTTGCTGCCAGGAGTGATGACCTGGGTTCAAGCTCCAGAACCCACACAGTAGAAAGAGAGAATCAACTGCTGCAGATTTTCCTTTGACATCTGCATACACCATGACACAGAGAGAGAGAGAGAGAGAGAGACAGACAGACAGACAGACAGACAGACAGACAGCATTAATGCTGTGATGTTAAATATTATAACAGGTATATCCACTCTACTAAGAACTTATTATAACCCCTACCACTCTAATGCTTGAGTCCATGTCCTGAATGTGTCACAACCTACTGTATCCTGTCCTTAGTATTCACCATAATTAAGCCAGGTGGGAGATACTCGAGATGGTCACAGAGAACATAAGTTTTTTGTTGAACTGCCAAATTAGAAGGTACTATAACTAGACCATATCATTTGTTTGGCTACAAAAATATATTCTTTCCAATTCTACCTTATTTCTATTCTGAGTAGAGTAACACAGGAGCCCTGAAATGAGGGTGATAGTAACCCACAGTCCCCAGTACTTCCCTGGGAGTCCTGGATCTTCATTCTTTTATTCTGCACATGTGTGACAGAGAAATGAGATCATGGGGCATTTCAGGATTATTATTTATATTACTTCAAAAAGTCACCTCTATTTTTATACCTATCTCAGAAAAGCAAGCACCTACAATGGTCTCAATATTTGCATCTTTGTTCTATAACTTCATGTTCATGCCCAGTTCCTAAGATGAAATTAGGAGATGGGGTAGATAATTGGTCATGAGGGAGGAGACTTGGTAAGCAGGATTAGAGACATCCCTCGCACCTTCCACTATTTGATGACACAAGTAGAAGGTATTTTATGTGAGGAACATATCCTTACCAACACTAGTACTTCATTCAGTACCAAGCTTGCTGGCAGCCAGAACTTTGAGAAATCAATGTGTACTCTATGTGTTTTTGCAAAGCTATTCAGTTTAGGATGTTTTGTTATACAAACAGCACCACTTTATAATTATTGTGCCCATTGTGTCTAAAACTATCTGGAATTATTCTGTTTAAAGTAGAAAGATGGTGATGGAAAACTGACTCAACAGTTAAGAGCATTTGTTCTTCCAGAAGACTTTGGTCTGGTTCCCAGAACCTACATGGTGGCTCAAACCTATCTGTAACTCTATTTCCAGGAGATCTAACACCTTCTCCCAGCTTCTTTTGGTACCAGGCACATGCATAGTACATATGTATGCATTCAGGCAACACATATACATAAAATTTAAAAGTCTAAGGTGGAGAGATAAACAGCTTCAGTTTTAACATTCACTTTCTTTAAATCTTTGGTTGTTTAATTACAAGCATAAACCCAACTGCCCATCATGCAACTTGGTATTTCAAGACATGATTACCGACCAGTCATTTTTCCATTCTTTATTCCACCGGAGTAAAGTTCCCACATCATTGTGGATTCTCCAATTTAAACCTCTTAATTCTGAATCTTGTCACGTGAACCAACCCCTGCTTTGTCTCTTGATTGGCAATACCAAATAAGGCCATGGGCTATCTTGGCATAGCTCAGCATTGTAAGAATCCAAGAGGCCAGTAAAGCCATTGAGCATCTGACAGGGGTTAGTGCAGAAAGGAAAGTAGTTCCTGGCTGTTCTTTCATCTGACCACAACCTGGCATACGATCTTGGTCAACTTGTAGTACAGTAAGAACCCTAACAGGTATCCCCCAAACCAGTCATTTATCAACTACACCCAAATGAAAAATTGACTAAGAAAGTAATTTTGAAGTTACAGTTTAACTACTACAAGAAATAATTAGGTGCCAATAAAATTTTCTCATCAACATTTAACATGAGTCTCAAAACACAGTGGACATCAGTAGGAGTGATCATTATGTGAATCTAAGTAATAAAGGATGTTTGTTTTTAACTCTGAATTCTAGCCTTTTATGGTCCCTAACATATCCAAGATTACTAAGCATGAATAAAAATCACATGACATTGTAGAAGTTGGGAGCTTTGGAGAGAAGGGGCAGCATATAAAACCATTTAGGAATTCTGAAAAGGATGTTTGTATTTCTCATACCGAAAATGATGATCTATGGAACTCTCAAAGCTGATGTTTCTACAACTTGAGCCAGTGTTACAAAGAAGTCCTTGAACAAAAGGAAGAACGCCCCGGTTGGGCAGATCCCGGGCTTGCAAGTAACCTGGTCATAAACACAAGGAGAGAAATTAGTTCTGACAACTATTGTCCAAAGTAAGGTGCTGTATATATGACCCTGGCTCCCTGTCAAACCATATATAATAAACATGCTGAGCTTCTGTCAGGGCAGTTGCTTCTCCACTAGGAGACCAGTGCACCAGAACCTAACTTTTCTATGTTCATGTGTTTGTCCTTTCTTTATTCCCTTGCTGTCCCAGTTATGTCAGTCCTGGAGCCATGCAGAATACAGAAGATGGTGCCTAAACAGGGCCATGAACAGTAGACACTGGCTATGGGAAACTCTCAAGGATTAGAAAAAGGGGGAGGGGAATGCTTTCATGAGAAGCACAATAATAAAATAAAGAATTAAAGGTAACCGAACAAATAAAGGAATGCAAGGAAGAACATTTCAACATAGGCAGTTATATATTAATAAGAAGAATCTATAGCTATGCAGTTATATGTTAACAGGTAGACTCTAAAGATATCTGTTACATGTTAATATTTACAGAGAGATTCTTGGAACAAGTGAAATTGAAAAATGGGTAGTTTTATGTTGCTGGTTTGGATATTTGGTGAAACCATGGAATGGGGTAGAGACTTCATTGGTTCTTAGGCTGTGTTATAGAAGTGTGCCCTTGGTAGCATGGATGTGGCCCAATTACATTGGCACATGCTAAAAAAGTAAAAAGACTTATGATCAGGTTATTTCTCCAGCTAATACTGCAAAATTTATTCTCACCTAGCTAGAACCTTCAATTCTAAGCTTGCTAAGTCATTCCTTTTGCTTTTGTTGGGCATAGCAGCTGGTAGGATCCTTCTTGTGGTCTAGTGTCAAGTATTGCAGAGAAACACCCCTGCACTAAGCATGAAGATTTATCGTGAACGTCTAAGAAATAAAGAATAGGGAAATGGTGCTGGAGAGATGGCTCAGCACTGACTGCTCTTCCAGAGGTCCTGAGTTCATTTCCCAGCAACCACATGGTGGCTTATAACCATCTGTAATGGGATCTGATGCCCTCTTCTGGTGTGTCTGAAGACAGCTACAGTGAACTCATATACATAAAATAAATAAATCTTAAAAAAAAAAAAAGGAATAGGGGAATGTAGGGAGGAAGTAACATCCTGAATGAATGTGTATTACTTGACAAAGGTCCAGCCATGTCAAGGACTGCAGTGACTCAGCTCCATGGAAATAGCAATACTTTCCCCAGGTGAAGCTTAGACAGATGGCAAAGCCTTCTGATTTGTATGTGGATGTAGAAAGAGTCCACCGTAGCTTTCCCCCTGGAGGTTTATGGTACAGAGACTATTTCTCTACAGACCCTCTTCCTATTGAGATTAGCTGAACCTGCCTCCATGTTCAAGTGTATATAATAACCATACTTCCTTCCTTTTCTGTATGTAAAACCTATCTCCATCATTCGGCTGTGTATAATAACCCTGCCTGCTGATCAGCTGTATGCAATAACCTACATCCCTGTTCAACTGCATATAACAAAATGCTGCACTTTGAGGGTGATACAGCTTCTCCCAGACAACCCAATTCCAAATATGCTACACCTGTGTGTAACATGTCTTCACCCCTTGCTGCCCCTACTCACAGTTCCAGGACCCAAGCCATTCAAAGACACAATGGGATATCTGTTCTACAGATCTACACTCCATAATGTTATGTTATTTACCATGTTATTAACTTAAAAGATATCTGAGGAATTACTCAGGAAATATAAAACCCTTTTATACTTTTCACACCCTCCCCAGCAAATGATATAACTCTCCCTGTATTTAACCATCTTCCCTCATCAGGTAGTAGTCACTCTTCTGTTATATAGCCAAGCCTCTTGGCACAGCCCTCTACAAATCAACCATGAGTAGGAAAAATAAAATGAATACTTTTAAGTTTGGGTAAAAGCTTTCATACAGAATAAAGCTTGTACTATTAAATATTTACATGAAATTTCTAAACATCATATAGAACAAAAAACACTTTACTATATTGAAAATATCAAAACTTTTCAGGAATCTGGCATGGTGGTCCACACTTTTAATCCTGCACTGGGGAAGCAGAAGCAGGCAGATCTCTGGAATGTGAGGTCATCCTGATCTACTAGTGAGCTTCAGCGCATCCAGAGCTACACAAACAGACCAAGTCTCAGAAGAAAAAGAAGAAAGTGAAGGAGAAGGGGGAGAAGGAGAAGAAAACAACTAAGACAAGGAAGAGGAGGGAGGCATGGAGAGAGGGCAGAAAGGGAAACAAGAAAGGAAAGAAGGAAGAAAGGAAGAAAGGAAGGGAGGGAGGAAAGGAGGGAGGGAAGGAGGGAGAGAGGGAGGGAGGGAAGGAAAGAGAGAGAGGAATGGGAGGGCAGGGAAGGGAAGGGAAGGGAAGGGAAGGGAAGGGAAGGGAAGGGAAGGGAAGGGAAGGGAAGGGAAGGGAAGGGAAGGGAAGGGAAGGGAAGGGAAGGGAAGTCTTTCAGAAAAATAGTCCTATAATGAGCCAACATCTTAATCAATAAAGTGCTGGTAAAACATGCCCCACCCCTATCTGCCCTTTCTTTGCACACGTGGATAGAGCGTGGAGATAATGACAGTGATTGGCAGCCGGGAAGCTCCCGATCTATGTGCGGTGGCTCATAGATCATTCATAAAATCCAGGGAACAGCTTTCTCCTACTTTTTTTGAGTCTGTGAAATGATCTCCTTCATCTGAACTTGAAGATCCACTATGCCAAGAATTTAGCACAATGGTTTTCACACAGAAGACATTCACTGAATATTTGATGACTTAATGAATAATCAAACAAAAATGAGTGGATGATAACTGAAAAAATGTGTTTAAATAAAAGCTTAAAGAAAGGTAAAATTCTTAGCAAACACAAAGCACAGGGTCCTAGAAAAGGCTAGGGTGAGAAACGAGTAATTAAAGACACATCTCTCTAGATGGCTGTATTCTTGGGAATGCACCCAGAGAATATAGGCCACCCCAGTGGGTGCTTGGTGGATTGGAGTTTGAGGTCTCCAACCATGAGTGCACTTACCCTTATATGGAGTCCCATATGACACGTCTCTCACTGTGTTGTATCTGTTCTAATAGGCTATCCTGCTAGCATGTTCTTTGAGGGAATAAAAGATCCCAGATACATATTTGTTGAATGAATAAATAAAATATTAAAAATTCTGAAAAAGATTTTCAGCTCTTCATAACTGAAATGACAATACCCTAGCTTTTCTAGAACACCCAGTGCCATCCTCATAAGCACATAGGAGTCACTGGACCCATTGCCTTTTCAATATGCAAAACCTAAATATTACTGACAACCTATTACAGATAAACATTTAATAATCACTCTTCTGTGGGAAGCTGATACAGTAAAACAAACCACACATTTCAAGTGACATAGTCAAAATAAAACAGTGTCACCATTTCTCAAGATGTACGGCTGTCAAATCCAACAGACAAAATCCTGGGAGTGGTCATGCTGCTCCCCCATGGAGCTCCCAGAGTCTGAGCTGCCAACCAGGAGCATACACGGGCTGGGCTGGAAGATGTGCTTAATCCTTGAGGCCCCAAGGAAGGGGGAGGCCTGATGGAGGGATAGCACCCTCTCAGAGGCAAGGAGGAGGAGAAATGGGATGAGGAACTGCAGGAGGGGGACCTGGGGGGCAATGACTAGGATGTAAATAAATAAAATCATTTTTAAAAAACATGAAACTTACAATTCTCTCGGTGTCTGGGAGGTTCTTGAAAACGAAGCACTGTGAGAATCATGAACAGGATGCACGGCCAGAAGAACTCAGCCAGGGAGAGGACCTGGGAAATATAAACGACAAAATGCTGAACAGGATGCATGGCCAGAAGAACTCAGCCAGGGAGAGGACCTGGGAAATATAAACGACAAAATGCTGAACAGGATGCACGGCCAGAAGAGCTCAGCCAGGGAGAGGACCTGGAAAATATAAACGACAAAATGCTGAACAGGTGCTAGGCACTCTAACCTTTTGAAGTATGGTGGATAGCTAGGTCAGGCTACTTTCATAGAAAGTTACTGTTGCCCCTAACTGAATTGTGAGAATGCTTGTCAGAAACATAGATGAACACAGCATCAGAATGAATTGAATAACAACAAATTCACACGGTACAATGGTTTCATTGACAATAATGTGCCAAAAAAAAAAAAAAAAAAAATCCCACCCTCCTTGGTAGCTGGCCAAGGCCAGCACAGTTTCCTTTATTCCTATCTAAATTACCAAAAGTAATATTGGATCACACATTACACATCATGTAGTAAATATATCTCTATGTGTATTACGGAATGGCTACAGAAGGTCCAAAGAATTTCAAAGAAGCTTAAGATAGAATCTGATAGGGATGGGAAAAGTCCCCCGTGGGTACTAGCATAAGGAATGAGGTGGGTGTGTGTGCCTGAGGTCCTCACTGCAGCTGTTCCCTTGCGGCAGACTACAGAGACAGAGCCGAGGCACAAAGTACAAGATAGTGCAAAGCTGTAAAAGGGAGAGGCAAGACTGGGTCCAGACAGATGAGCCAGCAGACAGACAGACAACCACTCAAGTAGGACACGTGAGCATCAGGGACTGAAGCATGCTGAAGATGCTAGGACAGTTGGGAGTTCTCTCACTAGGGGCCTCTTGACACAAGCACTGGGTGGTCAGGTTTGACAGGTTGGTGGGGCTGGCATGACTTATGGGCCCTCCTCTTTACAGGGTCCCGAAGAGGAAACTTCACCCTTTTCTTGGTCTGGCACATCCATGAACTTCTCAGGCCTGGTTTTCCTGAGACAATTTTATTATTGTCTACCTATGTTCTTCCAACCTTGATTTTTCTCTGACATATTTATAGTGTGGCACCTTTCTGTGTTGAGAAATAGTTATTTATCAGACTGTGCCTCGTGGGTAGCAACTGACAGATGCTCTCTTTGCCTCTGACAAGATGCAGTCATCCCATGTCAACATTTTACTCTATAGGGCAGGGCATAGCTCAGTAAGCCATTTGCACATAACACAAAGTAACTGAAGGCCTGGCATAGCCTGATCTTTTTCCAGGATCCAGGCTCAGTTGGGACTGAGAGAAGGCCCAGAATCCAGGCTAGGCTGGGGCCTGAGAGAAGCCCCAGGATCCAGGCTCAGTTGAGGCTAAGAGAAGGCCCAGGATCCAGGCTCAGCTGGCGCTAAGAGAAGGCCCAAGATCCAGGCTCAGCTGGGGCTGAGAGAAGGCCCAGGATCTAGGTTCAGCTGGGACCTGAGAGAAGCCCCAGGCTCCAGGCTCAGCTTGGGCTGAGAGAAGCTCTCGCTCATTTTCTTGAGATCCCACCCCATGATGTTTCCTCCTCATCTTTCTCACCTGTCCTGGATCCTGTTTCTCTTCATTTCAAAGATTGTTTTAAATTTCAGAAGTGTCATTAAAGAAGTTAAAGAATTAAAATCTCTCCCGCATCTCCTATGCTTCACCAAATCAACTCCTGTTCATTTTTCTCAACCACATTCCCTGGCCCCATCCAAGAACCCCGCTCTCTCTTTGCTGGCTACACAATATTCAACCAAGTGAATACACACAGGCCATAAGGCCCATGCTTGTAAAGAGCAGCACCTTTTGTGTGAAAATAATCTGTCCTGTGAATTGCTTTGGATAAACTGGAATAAACTCCTCAGCCTAAGATTACTATAGTCAAATCTTTGGACACTCTAAAGAGCTGCCCAGAGGAGTGCGGTAAAATGAAAGCTGAACTATCTTTGCAGTGCCAGTACTGGAACCCAGGTCCTCATGCATGCTGGACAAATAGTTACCGCTGAGCCATGCACAGCCCTAATCTTACATTTTCAAAATTGAAAGAAATGAACTGACAGTGGACTAAGGAACTGATGTGAGAGAGAGAGAAAATCTTTAAGCCAATATTATTATGAATAATCCTTATTGATTTCAGCCCATCTCACTTCTCTAATATACAACATGGGTAAGGCAGTGGATACATTCACAAAAAAAAAAAAAAAAAAAAAAAAACCTGCCTAAAACTCAGCAAGCTAGTCTCCATTCAGTCACGGAAGACTATGTCTTATGGCTTCAGATTCCAAGTTCTAATGCTTGAACTGAAAATGAGCTTCTGGTCTTTTGGGCTTCTTTATTTCTCAACCTGCCATTACCATCTTCCTCACACTATATGATTGTTGGAGACAGGCAAGAACAAATCTCTGTGTACCCAGGTGAGTGTTCCCCCAAATGGGCAAGGCAAACACAGGTAGAAGCACATCTGAGTCCCCGGTGTAATTGCAGACATGAAACAATCCTTTGAAATAGATTCCAAGGAAGTATTTCCTGAGCCAGGAAGTAGAGAACAGGAAGCTTCTGACAGTCCTGCTGTAACACCATAGCTCGTGTTCACATAAAGAGAAGGAGGGCTGTACAGTCTAGCGTCAGGCTGAAGCACTTAAAGCTAAATGAGAAAGATCCAGAGCACTGGCGGGAGCCTACTGGAAAG
This sequence comes from Mus minutoides, assembly GCA_902729485.2. Taxonomy (NCBI): domain Eukaryota; kingdom Metazoa; phylum Chordata; class Mammalia; order Rodentia; family Muridae; genus Mus; species Mus minutoides. The sequence goes on from LR750139.1 coordinate 128,056, forward strand.
ATCCAGAGCACTGGCGGGAGCCCACTGGAAAGATCCAGAGCACTGGCAGGAGCCCACTGGAAAGATCCAGAGCACTGGCAGGAGCCCACTGCAAAGATCCAGAGCACTGGCAGGAGCCTACTGGAAAGATCCAGAGCACTGGCGGGAGCCCACTGGAAAGATCCAGAGCACTGGCAGGAGCCCACTGCAAAGATCCAGAGCACTGGCAGGAGCCCACTGGAAAGATCCAGAGCACTGGCAGGACCTACTGGAAAGATCCAGAGCACTGGCAGGACCTACTGGAAAGATCCAGAGCACTGGCAGGACCTACTGGGCTGTGATCATGATCAGAGAGGGAAAGGCGTATGTATGGAAGACTTACCATGAAGCCACTAATGTGTACCAGTTACTAATAGTACGTACTCATAGATACTAACACTTGCTGATCCTTGCAATTAAAACTGGTGACCAAAAAATAAGACTTTAAGAGGCTGCAATTCATAGTATCATTCTGGTCACTGCATGTATCAATAAAACAATTTACTGCATGTTGGGATAGGGAACTTTGAGTAGGGTGGGATTCTGTACTTATGGATGGATATAACATATTAAATATGTTTTTTAAATAAAAAGCAGAATTTTTCATTCATTTTTTTCATTAAAATTTTTATTGATTATTTGGGAATTTCACATCACGAACCCGGAGCACACTCACTTTCCATTCCTCCCAGGTCCACCCACTACAATTGTCCCCCCCACACACACACCCAAAAAAGAGGAAAAATAAACAAATGGCATATAGTGGTTAGCTTTTTAAATTTTCTTATTGGTTCTTTGTGAATTCCTCATCATGCACCCCAATCCCACTCATCTTTTCCTCCCCTCCCACCCCTGCAACATTCCCAACAACAAAGAAAATAAAAATCTCATGGAAGCTGTAGTGTGTCACAGTGTGTCACACAGTATATCCTTTTTCCGTACTTCCTCATTTGCAAATGTTTATTATACAATGAGTCTTTGGTCTGGTTCAAGACCTCTGGTTTCCGCTACTCTATTGATACTGGAACCTCACTGGGACTAACCTTGGATATCTTGTTGTTGCCCTGAGTCATGGAAATCCTGTGGTTTTGGGAACTGTAGGACCGAGATTGGTCCCTTCATACACTCAGTAGTTCATTAATGGAATAGATGTTGAGGTGGCCCAATTTAAAGCCCTGGATCTGGGCCTGAGAGTTCTGAACCAGCTCACCAGCTACACCCCAGCCCCATCACTCACAACCAAGGCCAGCTCTACCCTGTTCAGCTAAGGTGCAGGGCACACTCTCCCAAGTGCTTGTAGCTGGTAAGGAATATGGCCAATTCTCCCACTCTCATGACTCCACCACCAACTCTTCAGCCTGCCATAGATGTCAAGGGTTAGAGGCGGGGAGGAGGACATCTCTCTCTTATCCAGCTTTTAAAAACATTATAAAGAGAAAACATTCAAGATCAATAGACTAATAAAACAAAGTGATAGTTGATATTATAAGTATATAAATACATGAATGGGTATAAAGTTTCAAAAGTAAACTGGAACATAATTATTGTCCCAAATGCTCAATGACATTGAGTCTATTAATTCACATTTACATGTATAGGTGTATTATATAAGTATAAGGATTTCAGAGAGAATTTTTCATATCATCATTGAAAGATCTGCCTATTTTTGAAATACTAATTAATCCTCTAATATCAGACTATTTAACCAATCATCTACTTACAGAAATACACCTGACTTTCTACTTGGTGACCAAGCTACCATTTTTGTGTTTGTTTGTTTGTTTTTTGTTTTGTTTGTTTTTGTTTGTTTGTTTTACATCTCTGGCTGACTTATGAAAGAACACGACTAAATTCAAGCCATAAGCAAAAGTCCACTTGAACTTGATCCTGGGTTTGAGTCTGGGGAGACAAAACTGTAACTCTCTCATTGAGAGTGAAGCCTGATCCTCACCCTGTCCCACCTCACCCCCACAGCATGCAGGATTAACTCCCATAATTTTTGCTGTTTTCTGGTAGTGTTTGGGATCCCACCCAGGGCCTCTTACATGCTAGACAATCACTTCACCCCTGAACTACAGCTCCAGCCTCAAGTTGATATGTAAAAGTAATTCACTTGCATTACTAGGATGGAACAGTGTTTTTAAACACCTAACAACTCCTTGCCTACTAATTCTCTTCTTCCAGTTTCCTATTTTTCTATTAAGTCATTTTTAACTACCTAGTAAAAAATCATCATTATCTGGGTTTTAATTAAAGAATTTAACCCTCTCTTGGCCTTGGGTGGTCCTCATATGTTCTATTTCATTTGCCTTTTTTGTTTTGCTTTTTGTTTGAGGTAGGGTCTTGGATAGTCCAGGCTTACCTCACACTCCCTATGTGTTTGAGGCTAGCCCTAAACTCTTTACTTCCTAACTCGACCCAAGAGCTGGACTTATAGGCATGCCCATCTTACTTGCTTTTTTAGTATTTAAATCTTTTATGCAAGCAACTTATGAATTAAAAAAAATCAGTATCTTTACTGTCTTTCCTAGATGCAAAAAGAAATGAAATTTAAGGAATTTTGCAAAGTAAACTCTATTAGCCATGACCACAAATATCATCAATGTAGTCTTAAACCAATGACAAATTTGTAGTTGCAAATGAAAATCACTGCAAGTATTATAATTCCACATCCCTTCAAGAAGACCCTTTGAAGATTTTAAAATTCAAGAGGAAATCCAATTAAACCTAAAAGAATACTACTTCTGGGATTTTTTAATTTACAAGCTGGTCAACTGTCCTTTTGAAAAGTGCAAGTACGAAGAACTTGCTCCTGTTCTGCATCTGAAATTATCCTGAGGGAAGCATCCACAGAGATGCTGCTAAATTCTGCTGTGTCATTGTCCTCTGTGCACCCGTGAATTGGTTCCTTTCATGAGGCTGTCTCTCTGCAGGGGGCAAAGTCTCTCCTTCTCCTCACATTCTTATGATTTTCTTCTCCTATGACATTAGCCCAGAAACTCGCTCCCTTGGCATTTTTAATCACACTCCTGCTAAGGGGCCTGCCTTCTGTCATGGAAAACTGCTCTCCCTCCTGGTCTCAGGCTCTCACTTCAGATCACAGTGATCTGCTCTAGGTGAAGAAGCCCATCAGTGTCCAAAAGCACCAGGCATGAGTAGTGCCATGGGCTCTGCTCTCAAGAAAAAGTATCAATCATCCCTTGAACCTATCAATGCTTTAAAAAGCCTGTGTCACCTTTTCAAGCAACTGCAAAGCCCACAGCTCCTTTAGCCAAGTCCTGGGAGGCCATTCCCACCAGGAGAAAGTGAGAAGTCCCTTTTACATCTGACTTTCGGAGCCCTTCTCGGTGACCTTCATGAGTGAAAGGGTCCCAATTCTATTCTCCTGTCACCTCTCATCCCAAGCACAAATAGAGATTTTTTTTTTCCTTTTGCTTTTCAGCACAGCTCAGATAGGAAAGAATTCAGGAGATGCCAACAGTCGGGACATGCATAGACGGTCTGGATAAAAATATGGTGAGTTTCCCCCTTCAGACAAAATAAGGAGGAGGGCAGAAAAGAAAAGTTAGGGCAGTGGTTCCCAACCTGTGGGTTGTGACGCTTTGGAGAATGATGTATCAAATATGGGACATACCAGATATTTACATTACAAGTCATAAAGGGAGTAAAATTAGTTATAAAGTAGCAATGAAATAATTTTATGGTTGGAGATCACCACAGCATGAGGGATTGTATTACTGGATCACAGCATTAAGAAGGTTGAGAACCACTGAGTTAGAGGAAATGCAAAAACTTGTCTTTGCCTGATCCCTAAAATTAATAATAACAACAACAACAATAATAATAAAGATCTACAAAATGATTAGTTTCAACAGGACAGAATCTTCCCCAAATAAATGGAGTGGACATAGTATAAAATATCTAACAAAATTCACAGAACACAGAGCCCAATTAATGTAATAAAGATTTTCTTTCATCTATCTCAGATGAGCTCCCTCTTCAACTCCACCATCATCTCTACTATACTTCCTGTTATAAAAAAGGAAAAAATAAAAATAAAAGCATTTAGAAAAGAAGATCACTGAGGAGTCAAAAACAAATATAGTCCCCTAGCTAAGCTGCCAAAGTGTGAGTCACATTCCTTACAGCACATCAGCTTACCAGGCTAAACAAAGAGAACAAAAGAAACTGCACAAATGTAAAAATCACAACAATAATAGACACTAGCTACACATGAATCCTTGATCACATAAAGTTGGAGTTAACAATAGTTATCTTATAAAGTATTTTAAAGGCAAAATTTTTCAAACAGAAAAAAAAAAAAAAGACTATGCAGTATAAGAAATTAGCATCTCAGCCGGGCATGGTGGCACACACATTTAATCCAAGCACTCTGGAGGCAGAGGCAGGTGGATTTCTGAGTTCAAGGCCAGCCTGGTCTGCAGAGTGAGTTCCAGGACAGCCAGGGCTATACAGAGAGACCCTATCTCAAAAAATCAAAAACACTATTTTCAACAATAAAAGAACCTCTGGTGGAATCACCATGTCTGACCTCAAGCTGTACAATTGTGATAAAAACTTCATGGTCCTGGTATAGTGACAGACATGTAGATCAGTGGAATAGAATTGAAGACCCAGAAATGAATCCACATACCTATGGTCACTTGATCTTTGACAAGGGAGCTAAAACCATCCAGTAGAAAAAAAGACAGCATTTTCAACAAATGGTGCTAGCACAACTGGCGGTTATCATGTAGAAGAATGCAATTTGATTCATTCTTATCTCCTTGTACAAAGCTCAAGTCTAAGTGGATCAAAGACCTCCACATAAAACTAGAGACACTGAAATTTATAAAGGAGAAAGTGGGGAAAAGCCTCGAAGATGTGGGCACTGGGAAAAATTCATAAACAGAACAGCAATAGCTTGTGCTGTAAGATCAAGAATTGACAAATGGGACCTCATGAAATTGCAAAGCTTCTGTAAGGCAAAAGACACTGTCAATGAGACAAAAAGGCCACTAACAGATTGAGAAAGGATTTTTACCAATCCTACATCTGATAGGAGACTAATATCCAATAAATACAAAGAGCTCAAGAAGCTGAACTCTAGAAATTCAAATAACCCCATTAAAAAGGGGGGTACAGAGCTAAACAAAGAATTCTCAAGTGAGAAATACTGAAGGAGCGAGTGCTAGTCTCCCTTCTTCCAGTGTCCTTATATAGTCTCCAGCAGTAGGTGTAACCCAGATTAAAGGTGTATGTCATCAGATGATCTTGAGCTCGGGGATCTCTGTCTTAATCTCACACCTTTAATCCCAGATGATCTTGAGCTCGGAGATCTCTCTTTCTTAATCACACACCTTTAATCCATAGCCGATATGCTATCAAGATCTCTATACCAAGATCCAGATCAGAGACTTCTATTTCCAAGCCTCCAGGTTAGGGTCACTGGTGAGCCTTCCAATTCTGGATTGTAGTTCATTGCAAATATAGTCAAGTTGACAACCAGAGATAGCCACTACAGCCACCAAATGCAGACACTATTACATATGTCAGCAAGATTTTGCTGAAAGGACCCTGATATAGCTATCTCTTGTGAGGTTATGCCAGTGCCTGACAAATACAGAAGTGGATACTCACAATCAGCTATTGGCTGGAACACATGGCCCCCAATGGAGGAGTGAGAAAGTACCCAACGAGCTGAAGGGTTCTGCAACCCTATGGGTGGAACAACAATATGAACTAACCAGTACCCCCAGAGCTCGTGTCTCTAGCTGCATATGTAGCAGAAGATGGCCTAGTTGGCCATCATTGGGAAGAGAGGCCCCTTGGTCTTGCAATCTTTATATGTCCCAGTACAGGGGAATACCAGGGCTAAGAAGTGGGAGTGTGTGAGTTGGGGAGCAGGGTGGGGGGAGGGTATAGGGAACTTTTGTGATAGCATTTGAAATGTAAATAAAGAAAATATCTAATAAAAATTTTTTAAAAAGAAAAAAAAAAGAAATTAGCATCTCTGAGGGAAAGAATTTTAAAAATGGAACACCAAAATGGCTATAAAAGACTTCATCTGAAGACTAAAGAGCAATTTTATGCTATGCTTTGGAAAATTAACCATTCATGACCTGTGGCTAGTGAACTTCAGATATTCATTGAAGATAAGAGATGAAATAAAAGAAGAAAGCTGCAGGGTTTAGACAAGGAAAGAACAGATTGAAAGGCTGGGCATGAGGCCTCAGAAGCAACAGTGCTTCTTGGACAGGGGCCCTTCCAGTCTTCATCCTTAGCCAGGAGGTGGAGCTGAGACCCAGACCTCTGTGCACCTTCCCTGCCAGAGGAGAATCAGCATCCAGGGAGGGCTCTGACCCGGGACTCAGGTGAGATCTCCATCTTGTATCCTGGGTATCTCAGAGACCAGTCCACTCAGGAGAGCGCACGGGCCCCAGAAGGAACTCAGCTTCCTGGATAGGGGCCTTTCCAGTCTTCATCCTTAGCCAGGAGGCAGAGCTGATCTCCAGACCTCTGTGCACCTTCCCTGCCAGAGGAGAGCTTGCCTGCAGAGAGTGCTCTGACCACTGGGATTCAGGAGAGAGTTGGACTCCGAGGAGTGCTGACAGAGACTAACAGAATCATATGAGGAACAACCTCCAGCCAGAGACAGCTAGAACATCTATCACCAAAGATTACCAGATGGCAAAAAACAAATGTAAGAATCTTACTAACAGAAACCAATACCAATCACAAGCTCAAAGCACACATTGCAAAGCATACATTGCAAAGACCAAAGTGTGGAAACTTCGTCCCTCCTTAGAATAAGGAACAAAATACCCATGGAAGGAGTAACAGAGACAAAGTTCAGAGTTGAGACGGAAGAAAGGACCATCTAGAGACTGCCCCACCTGGGGATCCATCCCATAAACAACCACCAAACCCAGACACTATTGCATATGCCAGCAAGATTATGCTGACAGGTCCCTGATAAAGCTATCTCTTGTGAGGTTATGCCAGTGCCTGGCAAATACAGAAGTGGATGCTTATAGTCATCTATTGGATGGAACACAGGGCCCCCAATGAAGGAGCTAGAGAACTTACCCAAGGAGCTGAAGGGGTCTGCAACTCTATAGGAGGAACAACAATATGAAGTAACCAGTACATCCCCAGAGCTTGTGTCTCTAGCTGCATAGGTAGCAGAGGGTGGCATAGGCAGCCATCAATGGGAGGAGAGGCCCTTGGTCTTGCGAAGATTATACAGGGGAATGCCAGGGCCAAGAAGCGGGAGTGGGTGGGTTGGGGACCAGAGCAAGGGGAGATTATTTGGGATAGCATTTGAAATGTAAATGAAGAAAATATCTAATAAAAAATAAAAAATAATAAAAAAAGAAAGGCTGAGCATACACCAAGCTTGACTATGTCCTCCACATATTTCATATAAATGCCAGTGTATCAATACCCACAATATTTCTGTTTGTTTGTTTGTTTGTTTGATTGATTGATTGATTGATTGATTGACTGATTGATTGTGAGGTGTGTCCATGCCAGGGCATGCATGTCAAGGTCAGGGAGAACTTGCAGGATTGTGTTCTCTCCTACTATGTAGGCTCTGGGACTCAAACTCAGATCATTGGGTATGGCGACAAGTGTCTTTACTCATTGGGCAATCTTGCTGATCCAATACCTACATTACCCAAAGAGAAAGTATGTATGGATTTTAAAACCATATACATTATATAAAAATATATTCAATACTTAGATAATATTGTTCTGGAATGAAAACAAGCAGCATGTGTGTTGTGTTCTCAGAGATTAGAGAAGAAAGATAATTTAGGGACCAGTAACACCCAGCCAGGATGGGAATGACGACAGCTTTAGCCCAGTAATATTATTTCTGCTTTCAGTGCTGCTGGCTGGAACCAGCTAAGTGTTGTTCCTGAGGTCCCAGTTCCAAAAAAGAAAAAAGAAAAAGAAACAAAAATCCCCTCAAGAGAAAACGCAGAAAATGTAATATTTTAAAAATTATATGTAAGGATTTATTTTTCAAGCAGCTAAAAGATGTAAATCTAGAGATAATAGAACTGCAAAGAATGTAGACATATCCTGAAACAGTGTGTGTAGGGGAGACTTTTGTACATACCACACCAACACATAGACACACATACACACCACCTATACATGTGTACATACATAGACACCACATAAACATATATGCCCATACATGTTGTTCTGGTTGGGATTTTTTTTTTAATCACTTGACATACACAAGAGTCATTTGGGAAGAGGAACTCTCAGTTGAGGAAATGCTTCCATAACATTGGCCTATAATAGGCAAGTCAGTCAAGCGTTTTCTTGATTAATGGTTGATGTGGAAGAGTTCAGCCAACCATAGGCAGTGCCATGCTCGGTATATGGCCCAGGGTTGTATAAGAAAAAAGACTGAGAAAACCCTAAGCAGCAAGTCAGTTAGCAGCATTCCTCTGTGGCTTCTGCTTCAGTTCCTGCTTACAGATTTTTAACCTCAATGAAGTAACCTGGACGTGTAAAATGAAATAAATTCTTCCCCCCTCAAGATTCTTTTGCCATGGTGTTTTATCACAGCAATAGAAATCTTAACTGAGAAACATGTGCGCACATGCATACAGACTACACACACACACACACACACACACACACACACATCACACACACACACACACACACACCCAAGACACATCACACACACACACACACACACACACACACACACACACACACACACACACACACACACACACCCAAGACACATCACACACACACACACACACACACATACACATATGCACACCACATGCACATGTCCACACCCACACAGACCCATATGGACACCTACACAGACCCACACACATGCACATATACACACACTCTCAAAAAACAGAGAAAGAGATAAAAAAAAAGCGAGAAGATCTCAAGAGATCAAGAAAGACACTCATCAACAGGGTAACTAGAGTCACCAACCACTCAGCTCATCAACAGCAAGAAACTAAAATGCAATTACATCTCTTTGGACTGCTAGGAAAAAGTTAGTTGGTTTAGAATAGTGTTGCAAGGAAATTACATCTCAAGAACACAAGAAAAGAGAATTGTAAGATAAACAAGGCATGTTACCCTATCGCCGAATACACTAAAGCAGCTTTCAAATCATGTGCTCAGATTCCAAACAATGCTGGAATTAAACTATTTGAAAGACAGGGATTTCAGGCTTTTCTTTCAAAGAGACAGGCAGGTACTATTTAGAGATGAAAAGTACACAGCAGGTAAATAGTAAATGAGTCACAGAACGCCACACAAACAAGATGAAAGACACTGAGGGGATGACGGCTACTAAAAAAGAACTTCAACATGAAAAACCCGAGCAACTTATAGTGACGACTAAACATAGATGTGTATACTTCATACTCTAACACAGACACTTGACAAAAACAGGGGATGAGAGCTCCAAATGCACTTCTACAGAAGATTCTATGTAGCATGCTTTGCAAAAAGTGTGTATGCTTCCAGCGAGAGTCAATAAGAAAATAATTTTAAATAATATTTAACTATCCACAAAAATGTACAAAGAAGTAAAATATGTACAATTTTGAATGATATTTAATTTTATTAAAAGATACAAGAGTATTTAAATAAGTAACAAAAGAACATTGCTAATTAGTAAAAAAGGTCATTGTCAAGAAGATGCCATTTCTGCCCTGACCTCTGGGGGTTCAATGCAAACCTGTAGCTCCATACAACAGAACTTCCTGGGAGTTAAATGAACCCCAACAAGTATGTTTGTTTGGGTTTGCCTATTGTCATACTAGTGAGCTGTTTCTTGGATGCATTTAGTACAATAAAGACCAAAAATATTCAAGATCATCACATCAATGGGTCAGAAGAACTTGTCTTCTAACATATCAAAGCCTTGTACAAAGTAATAATAAAACAATGTATTATTCATTAACAACAGGCAAACTGCCCTTCGACAGGCATAAATAGCCCAGAAACATAGTCATGCAGATTTTAAAAGCTAACATATTTTAAAAAGAAGGTAGAAGAGGAGGAGGAGAAAGAGGAGAAGGAGGAGAAGGAGGAGGAAAAGAGGAGGAAGAGGAGGAGGAGAAGAGCAGACAGATGAACAGGACAACCTGCTATCCAGCAGCTGTGAAATATGACTGGTCTTCCTGACAGCTAAATTGAGAGACGGATATGGGGAGGTCCTGCTGCCATGCAGGACACAGAACTAAATGAGAGAAAGTGGAAAAAAGAAAAAAATGAATATGTGGAAGGAAACAGAATGTATCATATGGTGTCTTTAGACACAAATTCCCTAAACTACAAAAAGAAAAATTAAGCCCTATTAAAACACCATCTGTGTTCTTTAGGAAGTCTACTAAAAATAAAAAAAATTAAGACTCATTTGCTTGTTTAGTAGAAAGCATGTATCATGTCAGGCACCATTTTACAAACTATAGAGACAGTGAACAATGTAGATGGAGCCCTGTTTCATAGACAAAAATGGGTGGACGAACTGAACGTCTCTGAGGCAAAAACTGGAGAAAATTCACAGCAATGATATGATTCATCAGTAGAAAACCGCATGCCATGAAACTTTATTCTATGTATACAATTATCATACTATTGTATAAAATTCCCTTCAGGCTGTGTGTAAAAAAAAATGTGCATGAAATATAAATAAATCTTGTGTTTAGATAGAAGGTTTAGTTCTTTCCCCAAGGATCTCATTATATGTATGTGAAAAATCTTCCGAAATCTGGAAATTATCAGAAATCTGAAATATGTCTGAGCCCCTAGGTATTCCTCACACACCACATTATACCTACGCCTGTGAAATGAAAGGAGTCATATTCTTTAGGGTACTTGGAGATGAAGTCAGCTAAGCCCACCCTTGGCTTCCTCCCATGATTCTGGGGTATTTCCAAACAGCAGGCAAGCCTCAAGGTGTCCAATAGGGCAGGCTTCACTGTGCTGGCTAACACCTTGGAAACCTTGACTTAACCATTTTACCTGATATCCTTTTACTGACTCCTGATGGACCCTGAACAAAGCTTAGGCCTACAGAGTAAACAAGTCAATTGCACCTCACTGGCACAAACCACTCTCCATACTGAGCCTAAAGCCATTTTTAAATCCTCCAAGTGGCTCCTGTCACCTATGGTTGGGTTACACAAAGGATAAAATAAAATTGCCAATGAATTAAGAAAGAAAAAGACCCCTTTGGGGAAGAAGTTTGTCCAAGATTTCATTGGCTGAAGGAAGAGGAACCATCCTAAGTTTAGAATGTCTAAGAAATTGAAGCAAAGCTCATAATTGCTTTGTTGCCCTGGCCTTTGAAAACAAAGACTTGTGGAGTACACAGGAAGCTCTATTGTGTCTGTCTGGGGTGGTTTGGGGGCTCCCATTGCCAACCTCTTAGAAAGAGGGACTTTTCCAGAAGTGTTTCTCAGCCTTTGCTGTTATTCCTTTAGAAAAACCAATCTAGCTCTCACACAGTTCAAGTAAGCAAAGAGAACGTCACTACCAAATGCCATCTTCAATTTCAGGTACAGCACAGCAAGTACTGTACAGCAAGGAGCTGTGACGTCCCAAGAGCTCAGAGCTCCCACTCTGCTTCCTCAAGAAAAACCTTTGCAAGCCTTGGTCAGAGTGGGCCCCTGAGAAAAATGAAAGTTGGTGAATTAAGTCTTTCTCTTTCCACTTAAAAAACGCATTCTATTGAAAAATAATCATTCTTTTCTGACACTCATTCACTGACTGGGTAGTGATGTGACAGAAGAGCGGGTGCCAGCTGCCAGAGCAGAGAGAAGTGCTCTCAGTCAAAGAGAGCTCCAGTTGCTAACTGACTTGTAATGAGCATAGTTTTAAAAGGAAGCCTTTTAGACATATAAAAATAGCTTAATTAGGAAACCTGATAGCCAGAACCCAGTGACACCAACTCACTCAAAAAACCAGACACAGTCCTAGAACACCATGATGCCCACTGCACAGATAAGCTAAGACCAAGAGAGCAATATTCTGCTCTGAACATCTGAAGAGATGCCACCTTGATCTGCCCTTGGCTGAATCCTAATCCTCAAATCAGAGACTTGTTGTGGATGGCCCTGGTGATGCCTGTATTCTGATGTTAATCCTGCTTTCCCAGGAGGGGTCCTCTGCAATGAGGAATGAGTCCTTTACTCAGGTGACTTCTTATGAATAAAGGGACCAATCACTGGGTGAGTAGGCGGGACTTCCAGGTTGAGAAAGGAGCAGGAGCAGGAGGGAGGGCCTTTGGGACAGGGATAGCAAAAGGGCAAGATGTAAGTGCCAGTGTCTCTTTGTTTATCTGGTGAATCTACTAGGATTCATCACCGAAGGATTTAGATTTAATATGGCTTACTAGGTTAGGATTCTAGTTGTTGCACTCAGAGATTGGGTTACCATTGTATCTGAACTAAGTTTGTGTGGCATTTTTCTTCATGCAACAGTTTGACTGGGTTCAAGAGACAAAGGTACAGTGGCAAAGCATGGGTTTGCCAAATGTGCACCACAAAGGCCATGGGAGTTTTGAAGTGTGGGGCTGGTGTGGTAATGACCCACCAGTGGGAACTTAGCGAGCTAGGTATTTTGGAGCTCTGAGTCAGAGAGTCTGCTGAGATGAGAACACCCTGCTGGTGCCATGTGGCTCACTGGTGCTCGGCATAGCAAGGGATATAAACACTCTTTTTTAATATGTCCCACAGAGACTTCTGTTAGAGACTGAACCTGACCTTCAGCTAAGATGTGTTGCACAGGTGAGCAGCTTTGGGGAGACAGGCTTAGAACTGTAATCAGGCATTTAGAGTGTGAACATTGTGTGATGACCCTCAACATAAGAGAATATAACTTTTGTTATATTAACTGTTGGCATCAAAAGATCAGTTTTGCAGATCCGCTCCAAACTCAAGATGTCACACATGGGTGGCACCTGTTGCTATGACTACCATATTCCTTCCCAGAGCCCACTTCCCACACTCACCCGTGAACAGGTTATGTCACAGCATATATAAAAGAGAGACCTTTCCCCACTTTCACCCCTTTTTCTCCTTTGTCTTTCTCTCTCTCCCCTCTTTGTCCCCAGTAAAACTTCTTACGTGTGGAACTGCTTTGGCCCAGTGTGCTATGTCCAGATGCAAGCCCCTATTCTAACTCATCACTAAGTACATGTATCTACTTTCTTGCTCACTACATGGCTTCTACCTGGGGTCTTCTGCAGCAGCTCCTTTGATTCATCCTCAGCCACAACTCCCTAACTCAACAACTACGCTTCACTGCCTTCTGCCTCTTCCCTCTCATCTCTAAGGAGTGCTAACTCTCCTGATATATGAGCACCATACAGGTATAGCTGTCCCCAGAGCTCCAGACGCTAGCCTAAAGGACAATACATGCTAGCAAGTCATTCATGTCAGACACTGTTGCTACATTTCCTGAGATGGTCCTGGGATCCTGATATAGGAAAGCCATAGCCAGACCCATACAAACTCTAGACCTACCCATGGAGCATTAGGAGAGTTGAGGCTGGAGAATCATGAATGTGGCCAGCCTGGGTTACATGGTGAGATTGCTTCTCAATGCAACAACAAAAATGGGCCTACTCATGCCCCAAATCCACAATCACAGCAAGGAAATCCCATGCATTCAAGTGGCCTTTGTTTTGTTCTACAGAAGCTGCCATCCTACATAAAACAGACATAGCCTTTGGATGATCTTAGAATTTTATCCCCAAGGTGTTGGTGACAATTTCAATAAGAATGACATAAAGAAGTGGGGTGTTTGTTTCATTTCTTTTTTTCCCCTGGCAAACAGTCAAATGGGGAAGTAATAAATTCAAATGCCTAGTATTTACAAAGCAGCCATTTTGCATTCCTTTAGAAGGCTGCAGGTTCCTACCATGGATGATAGACAGGATCCAAAGAACACCTACAAGGGGGCCCAAACTACCTGAGCCCTTTCTTCCTACTGTCCTACGGTCCCTCACTGTCCTACAAAGACTTTGTTCTTTCCTTCCCACTGGTTTGTATATTTACCTGCACTTTGAGAAAGCAGATGGGAGGAAAACAAAGCCAGATTACCAGGAAATTAAGATCAATCAGAATTGAAAGGGCCCCTGTGATCCCTTGATTATGAATAGGAGAAAAACAAGCAAGCTCAATGCATACCTGCTGTGAGCTGTAAATCCACAAGGCGTGTTTGCTTCTTGGTAATTAAATTTCTATGCTGCATTTCCCAGGTCATTGAGACATACATACCCAGATGACCTGTAGTAACCTCAGAGTGACCCAGCAGTTTCCTCCCCAGGGTCAAGAACAGGGGAATGTATAACAGGGAAGACAACTTTAGGCCACAGCAGAAGCCTGCAAGTACTCTTTAGTCGATTACATGGGTAACAGATTATTGCCCCAAATTTCAGTCAGAGCTTCAGACTATCATAATGCACGCAGATATGAATGTAGCTGGCTATCTATGGAGCTTAATTATGGAAAATGAACAAGTTCTCCACGATTGCTGGGAACCATGAGAATAGTGCAGAAGCAAATGCACTGCTCTGGGGACCCCTCATCTCTCTCCCTGCTCTTGATCAGCAGTGCCTACCTCTAGAGCTCTTCGAGGGTGGCTGGACACTGGGAGACAAAGCAGAAAGATCTGCAATCTGTCAACAGGCAGCCATTTAGCACTTATAACTAACAGACTGGGTCATGAGAATGGGTTGAGCCTGGAGAATATCTGTGCTCAGATGTGGACTCTGGTAATTACAAGTATGTCCCAGAGAAAAGGACTGGCCATTGACATAATAGCTATTATGGCCTAAGTAAACCTCACCTAATCAACATCTATACCAACCCCTGGGCAGTGCTAGAGAAACCATCAGAAACATCTGTGCAGGGTCATATCACTGGTCATGTACCCAAGTCACACAGAGCCCAGGTGTTTCCATGAGTGGATTCTGTGAGCTGGACAAAGCCAATGGATACCTAGGACTTTTGATGAAAAGATGAGAACAGCCACAATATGAGTATTCAGGGCTTAACAGTGACCAGGAAATTCAGCAGGTTTGTACAGTCTGTCCACTGCTACAAGTCAGACTACTAGGTCATGGTTGTTCAACTTTAAACCTTATGATATTGTCAGCCAGAAGTTTGCAAGAATTAGAGCTAGGGGACCTCTCTTCCACCCCATCCATTGAGAAAACCTGGGAGAGGAAGGGTGTTGTAATTTACTTTATGATGCTTGGAGATTTAAACAGATTCTTAAAGAAGCAATGCTCCTTGTTTTTATTTGGATTTTGAGACAGATGGTCCTCATTCAGCACAGGCTAGCCTTGAACTCACTATGCAGCGGGCATGACACTATTCCTGGAGAGAGCTTGAGTCATAAACATCAAGCATCTTTTCTTTGATTCAAGTTAGTTAAGTAGACCCTTTCTCCCTGTGGAATGATGGTACCTGGGGATTAAGCTGTTCTATTTAAATGTCCTAAACTACCCAGGGAATAGCTTTATCTCCTGAGGCAGCTGTTGTACTAATAAAGATGTAAGCCCAGCCCCAACCAGTCTACCAATGGGGCTGCATTTGTCCCCTGCTGCTGCTAGGGTGAAGTTCTTAACCCCAGCACTCCACAGTGATTTCCCTTGGAGAAGGGGTCATTGGACATAGTCTGTTAGGACAGAGTCATCCTTGGGTAGAACGAGTCTGGTCCATGTGTCATGCCTTTTCCTTTTTAGCAAGAAGTCTGGATACACAGAGATGGAAAGAGGCACGAGAAGAGCATGTGTGCATTCCTCCTGAGCGAGGCCAGCCTGCCATCCTCAACCTGGGGCCTCCAGCAACACAGTTCTCTTCACACCAGTTTGTGTACAGTATTTTCTCACAGCACCCTGAACAGACTCATAAGTGCTCTGTGGGCAAGCACAGACTTAGAATAACTGCCCTGCAGCAAGAGGAGATGCTCACTTTTGGAAAACCTCTCTGAATACAAAATATCTTCCCAGGCATCGGGGTTCAGCAAGACTCCTAATCCAGAGAACACTGTTTTAGCACTAATATTGAAGTGGTGACCCTTAGATGCTATTATTCATTTCAGCCATTTATAGGTCAGTTCACTTAAGGCATACCCAAGGTCTGCTAATACTATGTTTGAGCATTTGAACTTTTGAGGTACTTTCCACTAACAAAGTATTTTAAGATTTGAAAAGATACACAATGATAGCATCTTTTTAGGGGTGGTCTTTCAAGATCAAGAATTTTTTTTTAATCAACCTAAGAATTTAGATGGTTGACCAGTGACTCCCTGGTTTCTGCTAACAGAACCTTGTCAAGTAGATTTGACAGGAAACCATTGAACTATTACTTCTAACTATACAAAAATAGTAACAAGAATAGAATGAGCCTCTAAGATAATGTCCAAAGGAAAGATGGGCTGCTTTGCCTCTGTGGTTGTTTTCAGTTTCACAAAAAATATAGAAATTGAGGCCAGCAAGTTTTGTTTTTTGTTGTTTTTTTTTTTCTTTCTCTGAAAGAAAGTTATGTTTCATATCTTGTCAACTTCAAGCATCACAAAATTTGGGGGTGGATGAATATCTCAAATAAATGTAAGATTCTTTTTATATATAAGACAAAACAACAGAAACACACGTGTAAAATGTCAGAGGTTTAAGGGAATAAAACCTGAAACTGTGTTTCCTTCCTTATTAAAGGAAGAACATTTTAAAAGAATGTCTTGGTGGTTAGGCCTGAAAGTAGATGGTTCTGAGTTAGAGACACAGGCCGAGATTCAACCTGATTGGGCTGGGACAATTGAGAGCTCTCTAATGAAAGCAGACTTGAACTTGACCATGCATTTAGCACTCTGACTGTGAATTTAGCACTCTGACATCCTCATAGACTTCTTGTTCCTTTCAACACGGAAAGGGCACCCCAACTCTATCTCCATATAACTAAGTATTTGTGGTATCACAATGGCCTTTTACATCAACAACATGGAGACTTATGTGTAAGAGGGGTCTGGAGTCTAGAATATGTAGAATATGTGTCATGGGGTTCTGTATTGAAGAGTGCATAGCAAAGACCATTTACAATACAGTTTATCCTTTACTCCCTGTAGTTGAGAATTAACTATATTTAGAACCACAATACCTGAATTAGTCAGCTCTCTGCTACAATAACAAAGTAACTGCTATAATCATGTTATAGAGGGAAAAGTTAATTTGGCCCACAATCATAGGATTTTTGGTCTATGATCAATTGGTCCTGTTTTTTTCAGGCCTGTGGTGATATCATACATTGTTAAAGGAATTTGTTGTGGAGAAAACAACTCATAAAATCATAAGCCAGGAAATAAAGAAGGAGAATAAAAGATCAGGTCTCACAATCTATTTCAACAACATGCCTCCAATGGCCTAATAACTTTCCAGAGCCTCCATCACTTAAAGCTGCCATAAAGCCCCATAGCATCTCCTATAGACTAAGCCTCTTCCTTCCCCCTGAGATTTTCCAGAACATTCAAGATCCAATGTGTTGTCCCTGTATACCATGTGGCATTTCAATCCCAACTATTAACCAAAGTCTTCAAAAAGACTGTCCAAACTCAAAGAGATGTGTTAGCTTTCATTAGCTGATAAATGATAGTGATCTCCTCCAGCTGGGGGCAAAAGGAGAGAGGTTAGGAGTCACCATTAAGAACAGGAATCAAGGTGCATGCTATCTGACAGCAGTTCCCCCCAAACAAGGGTCAAGGTGGACAGTATTGTCATCTACAGTAAACAGGGTGGGTTCAACCACTCTAAACTACATCAAAGCAGAGGATGGAAGAAGAAGATGAGGAAGAGGAGAAGGAGGAGGAGGAAGAAGAGTGGTACTACCAAGAAGCAACACTTGGTGAATTAGTTACTTGCTCATTGCTATGAAAAAATACTTGACAAAAGAAATTTTAAAAAGCATTTAATTTGGCTTATAGTTTGAGGGAGAGACAGACCACAGTGTCAGGGAAGGTAGAGAAGGAACAGAAGGCAGCTGATCACATTGCAACCACAGTCAGGAAGTAGAGAGTAATGTATGCTTATACCTATTTCTCACTATCTCCTTCCTATTTAGTCCAAGACCCCAGTCTATGGAGCCATGCAATTAGGATGAGTCTTCCCACTTTAGTTATCTTAATCTACATTGCCTCCCACAAATATGCCCAGAGGTTTGATTCCATGGTGATTCTAAATCCTATCAAGTTGACAATCATGAGTAACCACTTGGCTAACAGTATATTCATTTCATTTTTAAAGTAATAAGTAATTGATGTAGTTGCTGTATAGTTAAGATAAATAAAATACAAATATATAGCTTCATGCATAACATAAATCCCTGGCTCATAAATCCTGGCTATAATAGTGCTGATGAGCTTGGTCACAATCTATGGACACTCCTGAGGACAGCATTCCACTTCCATCTACATGCTCAGGATCAGTAAGTCTAGTAAGTCTGCTCCAGGAAGCTAACCAAAGAACAACATTTCCAAGAAAATGAACCTGGGACTGAAGAGATGAAGTAATGTGCTTTCTGTACAAAGATTAAAACCTGAATCTGGATCCCCAGCATCCACTTAATAAAGTGTGGGGGGGGGGACTGCATGTTGACTCACACCTGTGATCCTAACACAGGTACTAATAGAAAGATCCTTGGAGCTTGATGGCCAACTAGTCTCACTGAATCAGTGAACTCCAGATTTGAGACTTTGACTCGAAACCTAAGGTGGGGAGCAATACAAATACACTGATCTCTCTCTCTCTCTCTCTCTCTCTCTCTCTCACACACACACACACACACACCACATGGACACAAACACATACACAACCATACATGCAAAAGATGTACCTTCATGTATCAAGGAAATAGTCAAATACATTATGTGCCTCCAACAATGAACTATGATGCAATAAAGCTATTGGATAGGAAGACCTTGCATCATCTTTTAAAATGTTAGGCTTCAGTGCTTAATGATAAAAGGAAAGTCTATGACATTAACAATCAAATATGTATATTGTATATGCCATGGAAACAAGCATATGTATTATCACAGTGGAATTTCATGGGATTTAAAACTGTTCCTTGTTCTTATGTTTGTGCAATAAATGAAAACTCAAGAATTATAACATGGGTGGCTTTAAATATAAAATTAGACTTCTGGTAAACAATTATGCAAGAGTAGTAGAATCTTAGCCATCTATGAAGAGGAACAGTATTCATCCATTATCTTGGTTTTTCTGAAATATCTATAACAAAATGCTTTTGAAAGGAACAATGGGGGCTAGAGAGATGATTCAATCATTAAAAGTCTATATTGCTCTTCCAGAGAACTCAAATTTAGTTCCCAGAACCCATAAACTTTGGCTCACAACTGTATGTAATGCTAACTCCAGAAGACCTGATACCCTCTCCAGGCCAACAATCATATGTACATATCTACGGACAAATACACATAATTTAAATGTAAAAGACTTATGCACACCTTTAGTCTCAAGTACCTTAGGATGCAGAGGCAGGTGGATTGCTGTAAGTTCAAGGCTGGTCTGGTCTACATAGTCAGTTCCAGGACAGCCAGAGTATATAGAGAGGCCAAGAACAAAGTGTAAAACAACAACAACAAAAAAAACAAAATAAACAAACAAAAAGAAAACCTTAAATAAAGGATCTATGAACATAAAATAACCAAATAAACAAGCTTTAAGTGTGTGTAAAACAGACAAGCTCCCTTTATTATACAAATAATAAACTGAATACACTGAATAAACATGTGTTTGGAACTGTCTCATCGCTTAGATTGATTGTCCCCATCTGTGCCAATGCTCTATTTCCATAATGCAAAAACAAGAATTTACTTCCATCATTGGAAAACAGGAAGCTAGAAAATGTAGGTCAGTTTAAAGACATTCACCCAGAGGGGCCTGCCCTCTGTGTTTCCACTACAACTGATTAGGAGATGTGAATACGTTGCCATCCCATTGCCTCTGAGGTTCTGCTCTGACCTGGTCCTGGTCCTACAAGCCTAGAGCTCTCCCTAGTCTCTCCTCTCAGAGCCCACAGCTAGGTGACCAAGGCACTAGTGTCTTTCATTCTGTGCTGTGATGCGAATTGCTCCCACTCATCTGAGGAGCCCTGTCGTGAACATGTCAAATACATTAACCACTCTGGCCATCTCACAGAGAGGAAATCCAGCTAGAACCATTGTCTGAATCAACTGGTGAATGGTAAGGAATGTCAAAAACTGCACATTCTACACAGGTTCCTGGGTTCCTTCAGACTCTGCTGTGTAAAGAGCAGAGACACAACAGGTGACTTTGTGCAGTTAACATCTCCCATTTGGACACAGACATCTTCAGGAGGTAGTCCCCGAAAAGGGGGTCAAATAACATTCAATTACCTATTTGGTTGATTTTCTCAGACCTAATTATAACCCCTGGAGCCAGTTTACATTTGTCTTGTGGCCCCAGTAGAGACTATATAAATGTAGTAAGCAGGTACTGTATTCCTTCTTTTACTAATCCAACTAAAGATGCATTTTTATTGTTATAATCATGGGTTTTTAAAGACAGTACCTCCTATAACTCAAGCTGACTTTAAACTCACTATGTAGCAGAAGATCACCTTGAACTCCTTTATCTTCCTGCCTCTACTTCCAAAGTACTAGAATTCTAGGTGTGTGGCACCACACCTATCTCAGCCAAGGTATTCTGGACACCTCTGTGTGGCGGTTGCTGCTCTAGAAGCTGTGTGCATGGGGAAACAACTGGGGAAATGCCCTACTCTCCTTGGTGGTGCATTCTAACACAGGACCCACAGGCAAGCAATAAAACAGCATGACCTTATAGAAGATAAACCCTGGCGAGGAAAAGGAGGCAGTAAAGGAGGAGGTACAGGAGTCTCCATTTTAAACAAGCAGCCACCAAATAAATAAATAAATGCATGAGAAGAATATTTCTGTTGAGGATGGTGCCCCACAGCAAGGATCCCCTTGTGGGAGTCTGGGAACCACCCATCACTTAGTCACTGGCTATTGAAGTTCAGGAATTCTCATACTCAAAAGGGAAAGAATAATGTGTTCATGGGAAGCTGGCCTCCTCTGTAACACTGCTTTGTGGGATGGTAGATAGAGATGCCAAAACTTACAGGTTAATGAAACCCCCTGTTCATCAAAGGGAAAACACATTACATGGAACACAGTCACAGTTCATCAGAAGTCTCACTTGCTCATCTCTGATATTAAAACCTCTGTACAATCAAATCCCCAACCTTATTCTTCTGATCCTCAAGACTCAGGACAGAGAACTGCCCCTTTAAAAATCTGCTTTATCTGGAGAACAGTGGGAAGATGCTCTGCTGAGGGAGTGAGCCTAATGAAACTCAGTTGACATGACAGGCAGGCCCACTGCCTAAGGAGACATCTCGCCTTACTCAGCAGCAGCAGGAATAAAAGACTGTTCATCACGACCACACTTTACTCAAATCCACACTTTTTTAACTAAGATTCTGTTCATCACGACCACACTTTACTCAAATCCACACTTTTTTAACTAAGATTCTGTTCATCACGACCACACTTTACTAAAATCCACACTTTTTTAACTAAGATTAGCATAAGTTTGCTGTGTACAACTCCAATCTGTTCAGGAAATCCTAGCTGTTCTAAACTAAATTCTGTTCTGAGGACAGGAGGGATGGAGATATGAATTACCTAAGAGAGGACATCACAGACTAACACTGAGGGATGTGTGCTTTAAAGCCCATTTATGTTCTTAGTCCTTGGGCTTTAGAGTTAGCATCCATAACATTATGTGTATGCCTGTTTATGCATTGAACATTTCTGATGCCTTATTCCTTAAGCCTAAATGTTTGCAGGTCAGTTTTTTATAACGAATGCCCCACATGCCAATCCTTCCAGCTCTGCTTGTCACTTTATTTCTAAATTAGCCTTTCTCTGATAAGATTCGATTCAGCAATAGAATTTCTATGAGAGTTCAGCAACATTGGCCCATAAGGTAGGCTCTGATGGAAAATTACCCTGCAGTCCAGGTCCCTGTGGATTTTGCACCTTCCAAGAATCAGGGTAGTCCAGATCAGACCCTGATTCCTACCCCATTCCTCCCTCCCAAAACCCTCTGGAAATACAGGACACTTACTGGATGTCGGAGTCTGCAAAGCCAGTTCTTCCAGAGCAGGGCTTGGAACTGGCGCCCAGCGTGCCCCATGCTGGCTGCTCCCTGCCTCGATTCAGGAAGTCAGCTTGCAGGGTCACTGCTTATATACCAGCCTTCAGCAGAAGCCTGTGGCCTATTAGCCAATTCTAACAAAAGTGGGTGATGCAAGACAGATTATTGGTGACTTGAATAAGGCAGGCATCAAATGTCCCCTGGTGCTCTGCCTCTGCTGAGAAATCTTAGCTTTTC
This sequence comes from Mus minutoides, assembly GCA_902729485.2. Classification (NCBI taxonomy): domain Eukaryota; kingdom Metazoa; phylum Chordata; class Mammalia; order Rodentia; family Muridae; genus Mus; species Mus minutoides. Next base: position 150,545 of record LR750139.1, read on the forward strand.
ACTACTTGTGTGGTGTTAGGGAGGATTGGGCTCTAAGAGACTGCCCTCCCCTGGACATAAAGAAGGAGCATGCCCATTATCTCCCAGATCCCACACAAAGGCACGTGCAGGAGAGACAAGGGCCACGTTTTCCACTGACCTCCCTGATTAATTAAGTTGTAGAACTCTGTGTTTTCTCCTCTTTCATAAATTGTCAAGGATCACATTAATTTACCAAGAAATTTGACTTTGGTGGTCCCGAGGCAGACACTTGGGAAAGAAAAAGGCTGAGGGGCTGGCTGTAGCTCATTTTGCTGCCGTACCCTACTGCATTCTCTGCCCTCAACCCCTCTCTACCCGGAGGGCTAGGATAAAATGCTCAGAGCTCAAGCAAAGAGCAAGCTACCCACAGAAAGCAATCACAAGCTCGGCAAGCCTAAGGCTACTCCTGAGCCACATCTGATCCCCTCCCCGCTCTCGCTCCACTCCTCTCCTCCTCCTCCTCCTCCTCCTCCTCCTCCTCCTCCTCCTCCTCCTCCTCTTCTCTCTCTCTCTCTTTCTCTCTCTCTCTCTCTCTCTCTCTCTCTCTCTCTCTCTCCCCCCCCCCGACCCATGTGTGTGTGTGTGTGTGTGTGTGTGTGTGCCATTTCTCAGGAATGCCAACCACTTTATTCTTGAGACTGAGCCTTCTGCTAGCACTGTGCTAGATGGACTAGCTAGAAAGCTTCGGGGCTTCACCTGTCACTGCCTCCCCAGTGCTGGGATTAGAAGTTCATGCCACAATGCCCAACTTTGTACATGGGTTTGTGAACTTGAACTCAGGTCCTCATGCTTATGTAACTTTGCTGACCTACTTGTGCTTCTTTAGCTGAGAACCGCTGATGGCTCCACTGTCACAGAGGCCGGGCCCTCCTCACTTCCTGTGGCCCCTGGTTGTGGCCAGGACATCAGGCAACACGATACTGTGGTCTTCCATTTCATAAAGCAGTTTTCACAAGATCTAGCTGTTCTATAAATATCTTTTGCAAGAGGAAACAACGGCCCAGGTGTCAGCAAGGGAACTATTCTATCATCTAAAAAAAACATTAATTTCTTATCATCTATTACTTAAGTGGCAGAGGGAGATCAAAAGCCTTTACATAGCACAGTGGAGCCTGGTGCATGGTAAGGGGGTTCTCTTGATCCCTTCGGGGCATCTTTCCTGNTGTTCTATAAATATCTTTTGCAAGAGGAAACAACGGCCCAGGTGTCAGCAAGGGAACTATTCTATCATCTAAAAAAAACATTAATTTCTTATCATCTATTACTTAAGTGGCAGAGGGAGATCAAAAGCCTTTACATAGCACAGTGGAGCCTGGTGCATGGTAAGGGGGTTCTCTTGATCCCTTCGGGGCATCTTTCCTGGCGTTGCCTCCTCTGTGGCCTGTAGGGTTATCCAAGCATTATGCCTGTGGCTTTCTTTGCAGATGACACTTAGATTTCGATACATCACAGATGGCTGCCATGTTTGTTTGTTTGTTTGTTTGTTTGTTTAATATAAGGAAAGGCCCAAGCTATAAGATTTTTAGAGCAGGCGTTCCTATGCTCCTGCAACCAGCATTATACCAGGGCTATGCATTATGTTTTACTGAGAGATTTCATGAAAGGTGCTATTATACTTCTCAGAGAAACACAGAATAAGTGATAGGTTGGAAGAATTGGTTCATATACTAGTGAGGAGGGGATGAAGCCTCAAATTTAAGATGAGCCAGCAGGTGAGAGACACAAGAGAGACAATGGTGCAGTTCTTGGTCCAGGGCAAAGAAGCTCAAGTCCCAGGGAGATGCTGGGTATGGTGGCTCACACCTATAATTCTAGTATTTGAGAAAATGAAAGGGGAAAAATGCCTGTGAGTTCCAGAACAGTCTGAACAGAGTAGGTCCTAGTCTCAAAAAGCAACAAACAAACAAAAGTAAATTAAAAATAATAAAAAATAAAAACAAAAGGGAGGAGGAGGAGCAGAGGAAAAGTAAAATGGTCAGCAAGAGGAAGAGATGTATAGGAAAAGGAGGAAGAACAGGGGTAGGACTAAAAGGAGGAGCAGGAGGAGGAGCAGAGGGAGGAGAAGCAGGGAGAGAAGGAGCAGGAGGAATAGGAACAAAGGGAGAGGTGGAGGGGAGCAGGGAAAAGAGAAGTCCAGGAGGAGCAGGGGAAGGAGGAGGAGTAGAAGGAGGAGCAGGGGGAAGAGGAGCAGGGGAAGGAACAGAGGAGGAGCAGGGGGAGCAGGAGCAGGAGGAGCAGAGGCAGGAGGAGGGGTGGGAAAGGAAGATGAGAAATCCCAGAAGAACTGATATTTCTACCAACATCTGATATCAATATAAAGGCTTATGTCTTAACTTTAAGACCATCAGACAAGAGAAATTCTTGTAGACAGAAAACAACTTTCCTTCCTAGTTATTTTTTGAGTGATGGGTTAAGACACACATACCTCCAAAGGTCTATCTACTGCACTCAGCCAACCTACTGAAGTGTTAATCTCATCTAATCGTCCCACAGATACGCTCAGAATAATATTTGATCAAGTGTCTAATCAGGTTGGACACATAGAAATTAGCCACAACGATTTCTGTTGATCTTAAATCAGGCAACATTTCCAACTAAAGGCAAGAGTCTATCTGATGTGACTGGACTGTTATGCCTTCTATTATAAACATACGAGTCCCTTTGCCAGACAGAGTTTGCTGAGGCATAGTTTACTTTTTTTTTCTCAACATTCCATAACTTAAATACTATGATACAACTATATCTCATGCTGCACAATAAAGTGAAAAGAATGGAAAATGCAAGTATATATTCCATATAGATTCTTTAAAAATGTAATCATTTTACTGATATCCCATAACTTAAATACTACAACGTAACCTCATCTCATGTTACATGAGAAGGTGGTGAGACTGGCAAGAGAAAAGATCTTTTTTTTTTCCTATGTACAAAACAAATTCCTAACTCAACAGAGCAACAGTGGCAGCCCTGTCTGGATTGGACTGTAGTTTTCCACACATTTTAATCACAGGGAATGGTAATAGTGAGAGATGCCTGAGGGCCTTTCTCTATTCCAGATAACCTATTTGTTACCTGAATTATGGTATACTTTAACTTTGTCATTGTACTACCATTGCAATGTTCACCTTGTCTCTGGTAGCTGAGACACTTGGCCTATGCCATTCTGGAATCTAGTCACTCCCATTGAATTTATGTTTGTCCATCTGAGTGGCTATGATTCCCACTGGCCTACAAAACAATAGCAATCACAAAACTCTCAGGGATGCTGTGACCCCGCTCCCAAATTTAGTTCTCATAATGATAGTAGGAGGCATGTCTGCTGCACCTTCCCAGGTAAGCAGGGCTTAAATGACGAACCATTCAATATTTCAATCTCCTTAAACTTTTGAATATCTTCTTTTATGTTAAGCCAAGGCAGATCTACCATTTATATTTACTCGAGGTGGATAATGTTTGGTCCATGTTTCAGCCAATCAGCCAACTGGTGAGAGCCTCTCCCCATCTCTGAGCTATTAAGTGCAAGGTGTCTGTGCAGGGACCTCATATTGATAAATTTGGTGATGTGGCTAAGTTTGTCTTCTTTCTGGTTATTCCATGGCTATGATGTCTATCTACAAACATGTCACCTGGATCTCTGTCTGAATAGAATGAAAACTCTAAGTAGTTATTGATCTAGAGGAAAAGAGGGAAGGTAAAGTGTGGCTGCTGGAGTTCAGGGGTACTGAGTTCAGGAGTACTGAGTTCAGGAGTACTGAGTTCAGGAGTACTGCCTCAAGGAAGGTCACCGTAGTGTCTTTAAGAAACCCAGGGTTAATCCATTTAGAGGTCAGGGGAGATGCTACTTTTACTAGAGCGAGAGTGATGTCATCCACCAACAAAGAACACAATCACAGGTAAGGAGCCCAGTGTCCCCAGGCTCATAAATATCCCTGTTACACTTTAGTCATTGTTCACGCTTTCACAGAAAGATAAGAATTCAACTTACACTGTGCTTCGGCCAATTTCGGGATGATATTGTGGATTTGATTTTCAGCAATCCCCGTATAAAGAGAAGAGGTGGTCTCTACAAAGGAAGAGAAGAGGCTTTCAAAACACATAACACTTGAGCTCAGAGTATAAGCCTTAAATTCACTCATATCTTTTTCTGTTTTGTGTGGTGACATTTTTAAACAACTCAGTAATATTTGTATTCTCCTAAGTTTGATGAAAGTAATGGGAAGTATAAAATACAGCCACTGAGACCCTTTGCTTGACAGCAGTTCTCTGAGGAATACCTAATGGGAATCCCTAACCTGTGGCTAGATCATACCATGAACTATAGGTACTCTCTTCACTATTGAAAATGGAGTTATTAACACTTTAGAAATATAATCAGATCAGAGAGACAGTACTAGGAACCCAAATAAGTATTCAGAAATTTTATCCCTAAAATTCTATTTCTCTAAAACTATAATCAATATAAAAATATATTACCCAGAGTTTTCAGAAAATAGGAGCTTGTATACGGTGTATTAGTATCTGTCTACATCAAAGTTTGTACAGGGTATCTTTGTCTGTTGTCTACACCTATATACTTTATAGGTGAGATAGAGATAGACAATATACAATAGAAGATAGGTTAATAGATGCTAAATGATAGCAGTAGGTAATAAATGATAGATACATTGCAGATAGATAGATAGATAGATAGATAGATAGATAGATAGATGATAGATAGGTGAGAGTGACAGTAACTTTTAATTGCCAACACTTGACACAGTCTAGAATTATCTGGAAAGGAAGCATCAATGAAGGATTAGTGATATTAGGTAGACATTTGGAGTATCTGTAGGGGATCATCTTAATCACATTAATCGAACTGGGAAGACCCACTCACGACTAGTGGCTCCATTCTCTGGGGAGGGGATACTGGCTGGAGCCAGAGTAGAGAAAGCAAGCTAAGCACTAGCATGAGCACATTAACTTGCTGCTTTCTGCTCTTGACTATAGAGAGAATAGGCCCAACTACTTCAGATGCACTTTGACTTTCCTGGATGATGGTGTTTCAAGGTAAGCCCACCAGAGACCCCCAGGCAGACACTCTTAAAGCCAAAAAGAAAGTCTTTATTGTCAGCCAATGGGTGTATGGGAAACTTCACCAAATCATGCAGGCCTGAGCTTTATAGACCTTTGTCTTTTATGCATGAAAGCCACATCCTGGTTGTCACGCTTCAGTTATCAAGAAGTAGAACTATAGAAGGCAAAAAGCGAAGTTAGTACATTTAGGGACATTCCTGGAACTATGGACTGGGTCTTTGACAGACTAGGTCTTTGTTCACATTTGGTAGGTATTGAGGGCCTACACACTGGGTTTTAAGGTCAGACTGGTGCCTCTGCATGGCAGAGTTGTTCTGAGGTCCAGGGACATGTGACAACAGACTGTAATCTGAACTTGCAAAACAAATAAGTCCTTTCTCCCTTAAGTTGCTTGTGTCAGAGTGCTTTATCACGGAAAAAAAAAGATATGAAACTAAAATTAGATGGGCCAGCAGGTAAATGATATTGATGACTGTGGATAAATTGATTTATTCTCGGGATTCCTCAAACAATTATGGAGCCAAGCATGTCTCGAAAGCTGCAGGGCGAGTCAGTAGGAATAGATGTAGATATAGGAATAGATCTAATAGCATAGATCCCAACTGAAAGCCAGAAAAAAAGTCCCATCAAACCCCACAAAGGACCAACATTTCAGTCTAGTACTGAAGAGAATGGAAAAGCTACAATATAAGTTTAGAAGCCACCAGCTGGAAGGCATTCTGTTCTGTTGCGGGGATGGTAAGGCTTTTGTTCTATTCAGGCCTTTATCTAATTGGATGGCCCTCACCCACACAAGCCAGGGAAACCTTCTACATCCAGTCTACTGTTAAGATTCATCCAAACACCCTCACAAGCATACCAGAATGGTATGGAAGAAGTGTCCATACCCTATGGCTGAGTTGAGTTAATACCTACCATTAGTCATCAGAAATCCCCTGAGTTTGAAATTTACTTTACAATTGTCCTAATCTGGATGTCTTACTTTTAAGATTCAGAAAGAGAATTTTAGTTAACATTAGATTTTCGTAACACCAAACAATGAGTGTACTAAATACAAAGAAGAATGGAAAAGATAAACATGGTTTCTCATGGCAAAAGTATTGACAATAGCCACAAGGCAGAAACAAATGTTTTCGATGCAATGAAACAATATTCAGCCCTATAAACGGAGAACTCATTCAAACCAGAATATATATGAATCTGGAATACTATGTTGAGTAAAAGAAATCAAACTCCAAGGGTTACATACTGTATGAATTCATTGGCATGGAAGGTCCAGTATAAATAAGTACAAAGAGAGAAAATAAATTGGTGGTTATCAGAACTGTGGAAGATGGTAATGGCAGAAACCGATGATGAGTATAAGCTTTCCCTTGGATTGATGGCCTGATTTTGGAACTAAATAGAAGTATAGGCTAAACAGCGCACCAAACACTACATACTTGCTCATTCTAAAATAGTTGATCCTATGTTTTCCCAGTTCTCTCTCCTAAGTCATCTAGACAAGATTATCACAACCTGAACAAAGGCTGCCACTGGGTAAATCTGCATTTTTAGAACCTAAGAATTTGGACCCTGTTTGCTGTTTATCTTATGCTTGGCCACTCTGTAAATTGCTATAACAAAATTGCTGTGTAAATTTCTCGTAAAAGCTAGACAGTCTCTCAACATTCTGTTCAGAAAAACTGAGACAAAACCATCTCCCAGGAATTAATTAATTATCATTTGACAGTCTTCTCCCCAGAGTCTTACACACTGTCTCACACATCCATCATTGATAAATGTTTCCATAAACATTCCATACTGTTGTGTTTTCATAACATTAGCAATGCTACTCTATGCCCAGGCAGTCAGGTGATGAACTGGTAGACCAGGCTAAGTACTTTTTGTTGTGAGGTATCCACCAGAGAAGGCTACTTGAACATAGGTTTAAGCCAATAGAAAGTTTTTGTAAGCCAGCTAGCAAATAGACTGGGAATTTGGGATCGCCTTGTAGCCCCAAGCCTTTCTCAAAGTAAACTTTTAAAGCATAAAAATCATATCCCAGGTTGACATGCTTCAGTTAAGTGGGGCCATAGATGCCAAAAAGCAAGGTTAGTACATTTAGTGACTTTCCCAGAACTACGGACTTTGATGGATCAGGTCTTTGTTTTCATTTTGCCAGGTGCTGCTGTCTACATGCTGAGTTTCATGCCCTGGATGCTATTTTCATCATAGTGTCAGTTGTACTAAGGTCTCAGGGCCTGTTGCATTTTTCCCACCCACTATCCCTTTCCTCAGGATCTCAAAGACCCATAAGGAAGCCACCAACTTCAAATGATAATGGTGATGAACTAGGAGTGACTAATGTTGAAAAAAAAAAAAGACAGGACATTGGGCATAGGGGACAGACACTATCTTCAAGAATGTGCTCCCTTTACTCAACTGTAGAGAGGCAGGTCATCAGTAAGGGACATTCCAGTGCCTGCTCCCAAAGCCCAGACCAGGAGTGCTCCAGATGGGTCACTCTTGCCTCAGAAAGGAAGACAGAAGTCATCACTTCCAAGTCCATGTGCTCAAAATGAGCAGAGACTGGAGGGGACAGTGACACAAAGGATGGAGAGAGCATGAAGGAGGGGCCTTTTGTCTCCATGAGCCAAGGCAAGCATTCTAGTGCTGACTCAAGGTTAGCATCGCCAGCCTACCCGACAGGCATTAGGCAGCCTTTGGCTCCCTCCCTCCCTCCCTCCTTCCCCCCCCAATTATTCCTCTCACCCTCTTTCAACAACAGGCTAAAAGGGAATAATATTTGTCCGCAAGAGATTATCCAGTCCCTGCTTTTTTAGCTACTACAAAACTGCATCACCTATAATATACTCTAAAAATCAGCAGAAAGGAGCCTCTTCAGTGCCCAGGAAGAAGGAAATGAAAACTCCAACAGGGGTTTGGGCTGTGGGGTGAGTACAAAGTACTGAGGTCAGGAGGAGACAAGAAGCCCAGGATAAAGTAGCAGTGAGGCACAGGCATGGGAATGCCAGGTGGGGGTTGGATTTCTAAACAAAGAAAAGATTCTGGGACTGGACACAGCCCTGAGTGATTTTCCAGGTCAGCCTGTGGTTATCCAGGTGCATTCACTAACCCTGGTCTCATTGTGCTAATCAGCACACCTGTGCAGGTAACAGCTCTGGTGACATAAGCAGCAACTAAAATAGGCAACTTCTCACAATGCTATCTGCTTCCAGATTCCCCCACTCCAAACTCACTTTGCCAGGAAATTGATGTCTCTGTAATAAGTGGCTGCATCCCATTGGCTCAACAGAATGTTACCTCTAACTGCCAACACAATCATTTGCTCTACATTTTTCTACTCAGTGGAAATCAGGTATAGAGGAAATTACTTAGAAGAGCAACTATAGTCAGGACAATCAGAAAAGGAAACCATGAGAAAAAAAACTCATCAGCCGGCACACTAGTTCAACAGGGACTATAAAATGGGAAGTCTACTATGAAACCTGTTTGACAATAAAAGGCCAGGAAAGTACTATGGGCTGAACTCTGTTCCTTCAAGTGTTGTAGCTGTGACCCCTCCCCCAACGTGTTTGCAGGTGTGGCCTTTGGGAAAGTAATAAAAGTTAAATGGAATTATCAATGTGGAATCCTAATGTAGCAATACCAGTTTACTGGCTAGTCTTATGTTAACTTAACACAACCTATAGTCATCTGAGATGAGGGAATCTCAGTTGAAAAAAAATGCCTCAAATAAGATCCAAATGTAGGGCATTTTCTTAATTAGTGATTGATGTAGAGAACCCAGCCCATGGTGGGTGATACTATTCCCGAGCTGGTGGTCCTGGGTTCTATAAGAAAGCAGGCTGAGCAGCACTGCTCCATGGCCTCTGTACCAGCTCCTGCCTCCAGATTCGGGCCCTGTCTGAGTTCCTGTTCTGAGTATGTTTGATGATAAACTGTGCTATAGAAACCAAATAATCCCTCCACAGTTGCTCCATGCATGATATTTTTGTCACAGCAATAGAATCCCTAGGAAAATCAATGGTCATACAAGAAGGAAGAGACAATGAACATGTGTGGCCAGATGAAAAGCCAAACAAGGACAGCAAAAAACACAGGCTTCTACAAGCTGTTCTAGAAAGATACCTTGCTAGAAACTACTCTGGTGGATAGACATAGGGCTTTGCCCACCAGACCTGATAAAATTAAAATGAATTTATCTTGTTGAGAACACCGGGTCTGTGGTCTTCGACTGTGGCAATCTGAGCATTATAATGCCTAGAACTACAAGACAAGGGAGCCTGCTCTAGCATCCCAAAGCAACTTAGGGAAAGAAATAAAAGGCTTTATTTGACTCACATGTTCCAGTCAAACATCAAGGGAAGCACGAAGCAGGAACTGAAGTGGAGACCGTGAAGGAGTGCTGCTTACTGACTTGCACCCACCTGTCATCCAGGGTTCACCAAATTCATTCTCTGACACAAAGAATTGAGCAAAGGGGGAAAACAAAAGACCAGAGTGTGGAGAAATTGTCAGTGACAGGTTTATCCCTTCAAAATGAGAGGCCTAGAACTAAGATCCAATGAGCAGACACTGGCTTGAGTATCTTATAGGGTAATGGGTCCTCCCATTTCTCCTAGTGGTCTTGCTTAGAACCTGGCCCCAGGCTATCTCTCCATTTTGTCCCTCAATGTCTTCTTTGGAAAAAAAGCAGCGATCTCTGGAAGGCTGTTTTTAATTTCCTGTATACGTGTGTCTCTTTACTGTTTCATTCCCCTCTGGGATCAACTCTGACTGCTGACAGGGGAAGGGCATGGCCACTCTAGCTGCTTCATGCTGAGCATGGACAAAGTCTGTGAGTACTCTATGGGGTACTGGTCCAAGAGAGGGGACTCCTATGAGACAGGCCCAGGGGCTGTGGTAAAATTCAGGTAGTGTGCCTGGGGCTTCCATCTGAAAAACAAAGGAGCTCCATTAAGCAGAAACTGGCTTGAGTACTTTATGGGGCCAGTGGGTCCTCCCATTTCTCCTATTGGTCTTGCTAAGGATCTGCCCCCAGGCTCTCTTCATTTCTGCCCCTCAATGTCTTCTGCAGAAAAAGAAGCCAAAATCTCAGGAAGGCTGCTTGAAGCAAACAAAGGGAGGATAGCAATATGTCCAAGGTTGGTCTCAAGAGTGATGAGTCCCGGGCTGGAGTAATAGCTCAGTGGTTTGAAAGAAAATAATATACGAGGCCTATGGTTTAAACAGCAGAAAACCTGAGGCAGGTACAGGCAAGTAAACAAAGTTGTTGACCGGTTATAGAGATAAAAAGGTATGCAAAGAGAGTAATGGGCCATTTGGCTTGGCCTCCACTGACTCAGGAAAACCCCCTGCGGGATAGCTGCTACCTGGGGACTCTTGCTGGTGT
>LR750139.1:169083-235188 GCA_902729485.2 Mus minutoides
TGTTCTATAAATATCTTTTGCAAGAGGAAACAACGGCCCAGGTGTCAGCAAGGGAACTATTCTATCATCTAAAAAAAACATTAATTTCTTATCATCTATTACTTAAGTGGCAGAGGGAGATCAAAAGCCTTTACATAGCACAGTGGAGCCTGGTGCATGGTAAGGGGGTTCTCTTGATCCCTTCGGGGCATCTTTCCTGCCGTTGCCTCCTCTGTGGCCTGTAGGGTTATCCAAGCATTATGCCTGTGGCTTTCTTTGCAGATGACACTTAGATTTCGATACATCACAGATGGCTGCCATGTTTGTTGTTTGTTTGTTTGTTTGTTTGTTTGTTTAATATAAGGAAAGGCCCAAGCTATAAGATTTTTAGAGCAGGAGTTCCTATGCTCCTGCAACCAGCATTATACCAGGGCTATGCATTATGTTTTACTGAGAGATTTCATGAAAGGTGCTATTATACTTCTCAGAGAAACACAGAATAAGTGATAGGTTGGAAGAATTGGTTCATATACTTGTGAGGAGGGGATGAAGCCTCAAATTTAAGATGAGCCGGCAGGTGAGAGACACAAGAGAGACAATGGTGCAGTTCTTGGTCCAGGGCAAAGAAGCTCAAGTCCCAGGGAGATGCTGGGTATGGTGGCTCACACCTATAATTCTAGTATTTGAGAAAATGAAAGGGGAAAAATGCCTGTGAGTTCCAGAACAGTCTGAACAGAGTAGGTCCTAGTCTCAAAAAGCAACAAACAAACAAAAGTAAATTAAAAATAATAAAAAATAAAAACAAAAGGGAGGAGGAGGAGCAGAGGAAAAGTAAAATGGTCAGCAAGAGGAAGAGATGTATAGGAAAAGGAGGAAGAACAGGGGTAGGACTAGAAGGAGGAGCAGGAGGAGGAGCAGAGGGAGGAGAAGCAGGGAGAGAAGGAGCAGGAGGAATAGGAACAAAGGGAGAGGTGGAGGGGAGCAGGGAAAAGAGAAGTCCAGGAGGAGCAGGGGAAGGAGGAGGAGTAGAAGGAGGAGCAGGGGGAAGAGGAGCAGGGGAAGGAACAGAGGAGGAGCAGGGGGAGCAGGAGCAGGAGGAGCAGAGGCAGGAGGAGGGGTGGGAAAGGAAGATGAGAAATCCCAGAAGAACTGATATTTCTACCAACATCTGATATCAATATAAAGGCTTATGTCTTAACTTTAAGACCATCAGACAAGAGAAATTCTTGTAGACAGAAAACAACTTTCCTTCCTAGTTATTTTTTGAGTGATGGGTTAAGACACACATACCTCCAAAGGTCTATCTACTGCACTCAGCCAACCTACTGAAGTGTTAATCTCATCTAATCGTCCCACAGATACGCTCAGAATAATATCTGATCAAGTGTCTAATCAGGTTGGACACATAGAAATTAGCCACAACGATTTCTGTTGATCTTAAATCAGGCAACATTTCCAACTAAAGGCAAGAGTCTATCTGATGTGACTGGACTGTTATGCCTACTATTATAAACATACGAGTCCCTTTGCCAGACAGAGTTTGCTGAGGCATAGTTTACTTTTTTTTTCTCAACATTCCATAACTTAAATACTATGATACAACTATATCTCATGCTGCACAATAAAGTGAAAAGAATGGAAAATGCAAGTATATATTCCATATAGATTCTTTAAAAATGTAATCATTTTACTGATATCCCATAACTTAAATACTACAACGTAACCTCATCTCATGTTACATGAGAAGGTGGTGAGACTGGCAAGAGAAAAGATCTTTTTTTTTTCCTATGTACAAAACAAGTTCCTAACTCAACAGAGCAACAGCGGCAGCTTTGTCTGGATTGGACTGTAGTTTTCCACACATTTTAATCACAGGGAATGGTAATAGTGAGAGATGCCTGAGGGCCTTTCTCTATTCCAGATAACCTATTTGTTACCTGAATTATGGTATACTTTAACTTTGTCATTGTACTACCATTGCAATGTTCACCTTGTCTCTGGTAGCTGAGACACTTGGCCTATGCCATTCTGGAATCTAGTCACTCCCATTGAATTTATGTTTGTCCATCTGAGTGGCTATGATTCCCACTGGCCTACAAAACAATAGCAATCACAAAACTCTCAGGGATGCTGTGACCCCGCTCCCAAATTTAGTTCTCATAATGATAGTAGGAGGCATGTCTGCTGCACCTTCCCAGGTAAGCAGGGCTTAAATGACGAACCATTCAATATTTCAATCTCCTTAAACTTTTGAATATCTTCTTTTATGTTAAGCCAAGGCAGATCTACCATTTATATTTACTCAAGATGGATAATGTTTGGTCCATGTTTCAGCCAATCAGCCAACTGGTGAGAGCCTCTCCCCATCTCTGAGCTATTAAGTGCAAGGTGTCTGTGCAGGGACCTCATATTGATAAATTTGGTGATGTGGCTAAGTTTGTCTTCTTTCTGGTTATTCCATGGCTATGATGTCTATCTACAAACATGTCTCCTGGATCTCTGTCTGAATAGAATGAAAACTCTAAGTAGTTATTGATCTAGAGGAAAAGAGGGAAGGTAAAGTGTGGCTGCTGGAGTTCAGGGGTACTGAGTTCAGGAGTACTGAGTTCAGGAGTACTGAGTTCAGGAGTACTGCCTCAAGGAAGGTCACCGTAGTGTCTTTAAGAAACCCAGGGTTAATCCATTTAGAGGTCAGGGGAGATGCTACTTTTACTAGAGCGAGAGTGATGTCATCCACCAACAAAGAACACAATCACAGGTAAGGAGCCCAGTGTCCCCAGGCTCATAAATATCCCTGTTACACTTTAGTCATTGTTCACACTTTCACAGAAAGATAAGAATTCAACTTACACTGTGCTTCGGCCAATTTCGGGATGATATTGTGGATTTGATTTTCAGCAATCCCCGTATAAAGAGAAGAGGTGGTCTCTACAAAGGAAGAGAAGAGGCTTTCAAAACACATAACACTTGAGCTCAGAGTATAAGCCTTAAATTCACTCATATCTTTTTCTGTTTTGTGTGGTGACATTTTTAAACAACTCAGTAATATTTGTATTCTCCTAAGTTTGATGAAAGGAATGGGAAGTATAAAATACAGCCACTGAGACCCTTTGCTTGACAGCAGTTCTCTGAGGAATACCTAATGGGAATCCCTAACCTGTGGCTAGATCATACCATGAACTATAGGTACTCTCTTCACTATTGAAAATGGAGTTATTAACACTTTAGAAATATAATCAGATCAGAGAGACAGTACTAGGAACCCAAATAAGTATTCAGAAATTTTATCCCTAAAATTCTATTTCTCTAAAACTATAATCAATATAAAAATATATTACCCAGAGTTTTCAGAAAATAGGAGCTTGTATACGGTGTATTAGTATCTGTCTACATCAAAGTTTGTACAGGGTATCTTTGTCTGTTGTCTACACCTATATACTTTATAGGTGAGATAGAGATAGACAATATACAATAGAAGATAGGTTAATAGATGCTAAATGATAGCAGTAGGTAATAAATGATAGATACATTGCAGATAGATAGATAGATAGATAGATAGATGATAGATAGGTGAGAGTGACAGTAACTTTTAATTGCCAACACTTGACACAGTCTAGAATTATCTGGAAAGGAAGCATCAATGAAGGATTAGTGATATTAGGTAGACATTTGGAGTATCTGTAGGGGATCATCTTAATCACATTAATCGAACTGGGAAGTCCCACTCACGACTAGTGGCTCCATTCTCTGGGGAGGGGATACTGGCTGGAGCCAGAGTAGAGAAAGCAAGCTAAGCACTAGCATGAGCACATTAACTTGCTGCTTTCTGCTCTTGACTATAGAGAGAATAGGCCCAACTACTTCAGATGCACTTTGACTTTCCTGGATGATGGTGTTTCAAGGTAAGCCCACCAGAGACCCCCAGGCAGACACTCTTAAAGCCAAAAAGAAAGTCTTTATTGTCAGCCAATGGGTGTATGGGAAACTTCACCAAATCATGCAGGCCTGAGCTTTATAGACCTTTGTCTTTTATGCATGAAAGCCACATCCTGGTTGTCTCGCTTCAGTTATCAAGAAGTAGAACTATAGAAGGCAAAAAGCGAAGTTAGTACATTTAGGGACATTCCTGGAACTATGGACTGGGTCTTTGACAGACTAGGTCTTTGTTCACATTTGGTAGGTATTGAGGGCCTACACACTGGGTTTTAAGGTCAGACTGGTGCCTCTGCATGGCAGAGTTGTTCTGAGGTCCAGGGACATGTGACAACAGACTGTAATCTGAACTTGCAAAACAAATAAGTCCTTTCTCCCTTAAGTTGCTTGTGTCAGAGTGCTTTATCACGGAAAAAAAAAAAAAGATATGAAACTAAAAATAGATGGGCCAGCAGGTAAATGATATTGATGACTGTGGATAAATTGATTTATTCTCGGGATTCCTCAAACAATTATGGAGCCAAGCATGTCTCGAAAGCTGCAGGGCGAGTCAGTAGGAATAGATGTAGATATAGGAATAGATCTAATAGCATAGATCCCAACTGAAAGCCAGAAAAAAAGTCCCATCAAACCCCACAAAGGACCAACATTTCAGTCTAGTACTGAAGAGAATGGAAAAGCTACAATATAAGTTTAGAAGCCACCAGCTGGAAGGCATTCTGTTCTGTTGCGGAGATGGTAAGGCTTTTGTTCTATTCAGGCCTTTATCTAATTGGATGGCCCTCACCCACACAAGCCAGGGAAACCTTCTACATCCAGTCTACTGTTAAGATTCATCCAAACACCCTCACAAGCATACCAGAATGGTATGGAAGAAGTGTCCATACCCTATGGCTGAGTTGAGTTAATACCTACCATTAGTCATCAGAAATCCCCTGAGTTTGAAATTTACTTTACAATTGTCCTAATCTGGATGTCTTACTTTTAAGATTCAGAAAGGGAATTTTAGTTAACATTAGATTTTCGTAACACCAAACAATGAGTGTACTAAATACAAAGAAGAATGGAAAAAATAAACATGGTTTCTCATGGCAAAAGTATTGACAATAGCCACAAGGCAGAAACAAATGTTTTCGATGCAATGAAACAATATTCAGCCCTATAAACGGAGAACTCATTCAAACCAGAATATATATGAATCTGGAATACTATGTTGAGTAAAAGAAATCAAACTCCAAGGGTTACATACTGTATGAATTGATTGGCATGGAAGGTCCAGTATAAATAAGTACAAAGAGAGAAAATAAATTGGTGGTTATCAGAACTGTGGAAGATGGTAATGGCAGAAACCGATGATGAGTATAAGCTTTCCCTTGGATTGATGGCCTGATTTTGGAACTAAATAGAAGTATAGGCTAAACAGCGCACCAAACACTACATACTTGCTCATTCTAAAATAGTTGATCCTATGTTTTCCCAGTTCTCTCTCCTAAGTCATCTAGACAAGATTATCACAACCTGAACAAAGGCTGCCACTGGGTAAATCTGCATTTTTAGAACCTAAAAATTTGGACCCTGTTTGCTGTTTATCTTATGCTTGGCCACTCTGTAAATTGCTGTAACAAAATTGCTGTGTAAATTTCTCGTAAAAGCTAGACAGTCTCTCAACATTCTGTTCAGAAAAACTGAGACAAAACCATCTCCCAGGAATTAATTAATTATCATTTGACAGTCTTCTCCCCAGAGTCTTACACACTGTCTCACACATCCATCATTGATAAATGTTTCCATAAACATTCCATACTGTTGTGTTTTCATAACATTAGCAATGCTACTCTATGCCCAGGCAGTCAGGTGATGAACTGGTAGACCAGGCTAAGTACTTTTTGTTGTGAGGTATCCACCAGAGAAGGCTACTTGAACATAGGTTTAAGCCAATAGAAAGTTTTTGTAAGCCAGCTAGCAACTAAACTGGGAATTTGGGGTCGCCTTATAGCCCCAAGCCTTTCTCAAGGTAACCTTTTAAAGCATAAAAATCATATCCCAGGTTGACATGCTTCAGTTAAGTGGGACCATAGATGCCAAAAAGCAAGGTTAGTGCATTTAGTGACTTTCCCAGAACTACGGACTTTGATGGATTAGGTCTTTGTTTTCATTTTGCCGGGTGCTGCTGTCTACATGCTGAGTTTCATGCCCTGGATGCTATTTTCATCATAGTGTCAGTTGTACTAAGGTCTCAGGGCCTATTGCATTTTTCCCACCCACTATCCCTTTCCTCAGGATCTCAAAGACCCATAAGGAAGCCACCAACTTCAAATGATAATGGTGATGAAGTAGGAGTGACTAATGTTGAAAAAAAAAAGATATAGGGCATTGGGCATAGGGGACAGACACTATCTTCAAATGTGCTCCCTTTACTCAACTGTAGAGAGGCAGGTCATCAGTAAGGGACATTCCAGTGCCTGCTCCCAAAGCCCAGACCAGGAGTGCTCCAGATGGGTCACTCTTGCCCCAGAAAGGGAAGGCAGAAGTCATCACTTCCAAGTCCATGTGCTCAAAATGAGCAGAGACTGGAGGGGACAGTGGCACAAAGGATGGAGAGAGCATGAAGGAGGGGCCTTTTGTCTCCGTGAGCCAAGGCAAGCATTCTAATGCTGACTCAAGGTTAGCATCGCCAGCCTACCCAACAGGCATTAGGCTGCCTTTGGCTCCCTCCCTCCCTCCCAATTATTCCTCTCACCCTCTTTCAACAACAGGCTAAAAGGGAATAATATTTGTCCACAAGAGATTATCCAGTCCCTGCTTTTTTAGCTACTACAAAACTGCATCACCTATAATATACTCTAAAAATCAGCAGAAAGGAGCCTCTTCAGTGCCCAGGAAGAAGGAAATGAAAACTCCATCAGGGGTTTGGGCTGTGGGGTGAGTACAAAGTACTGAGGTCAGGAGGAGACAAGAAGCCCAGGATAAAGTAGCAGTGAGGCACAGGCATGGGAATGCCAGGTGGGGGTTGGATTTCTAAACAAAGAAAAGATTCTGGGACTGGACACAGCCCTGAGTGATTTTCCAGGTCAGCCTGTGGTTATCCAGGTGCATGCACTAACCCTCGTCTCATTGTGCTAATCAGCACACCTGTGCAGGTAACAGCTCTGGTGACATAAGCAGCAACTAAAATAGGCAACTTCTCACAATGCTATCTGCTTCCAGATTCCCCCACTCCAAACTCACTTTGCCAGGAAATTGATGTCTCTGTAATAAGTGGCTGCATCCCATTGGCTCAACAGAATGTTACCTCTAACTGCCAACACAATCATTTGCTCTACATTTTTCTACTCAGTGGAAATCAGGTATAGAGGAAATTACTTAGAAGAGCAACTATAGTCAGGACAATCAGATAAGGAAACCATGAGAAAAAAAACTCATCAGCCGGCACACTAGTTCAACAGGGACTATAAAATGGGAAGTCTACTATGAAACCTGTTTGACAATAAAAGGCCAGGAAAGTACTATGGGCTGAACTCTGTTCCTTCAAGTGTTGTAGCTGTGACCCCTCCCGCAACGTGTTTGCAGGTGTGGCCTTTGGGAAAGTAATAAAAGTTAAATGGAATTATCAATGTGGAATCCTAATGTAGCAATACCAGTTTGCTGGCTAGTTTTATGTTAACTTAACACAACCTATAGTCATCTGAGATGAGGGAATCTCAGTTGAAAAAAAATGCCTCAAATAAGATCCAAATGTAGGGCATTTTCTTAATTAGTGATTGATGTAGAGAACCCAGCCCATGGTGGGTGATACTATTCCCGAGCTGGTGGTCCTGGGTTCTATAAGAAAGCAGGCTGAGCAGCACTGCTCCATGGGCTCTGTACCAGCTCCTGCCTCCAGATTCGTGCCCTGTCTGAGTTCCTGTTCTGAGTATGTTTGATGATAAACTGTGCTATAGAAACCAAATAATCCCTC
The DNA here is from genome assembly GCA_902729485.2 of Mus minutoides. Lineage (NCBI taxonomy): Eukaryota > Metazoa > Chordata > Mammalia > Rodentia > Muridae > Mus > Mus minutoides. The sequence continues at coordinate 176,954 of LR750139.1, forward strand.
CACAGTTGCTTCATGCATGATATTTTTGTCACAGCAATAGAATCCCTAGGAAAATCAATGGTCATACAAGAAGGAAGAGACAATGAACATGTGTGGCCAGATGAAAAGCCAAACAAGGACAGCAAAAAACACAGGCTTCTACAAGCTGTTCTAGAAAGATACCTTGCTAGAAACTACTCTGGTGGATAGACATAGGGCTTTGCCCACCAGAACTGATAAAATTAAAATGAATTTATCTTGTTGAGAACACCGGGTCTGTGGTCTTCGACTATGGCAATCTGAGCATTATAATGCCTAGAACTACAAGACAAGGGAGCCTGCTCTAGCATCCCAAAGCAACTTAGGGAAAGAAATAAAAGGCTTTATTTGACTCACATGTTCCAGTCAAACATCAAGGGAAGCACGAAGCAGGAACTGAAGTGGAGACTGTGAAGGAGTGCTGCTTACTGACTTGCACCCACCTGTCATCCAGGGTTCACCAAATTCATTCTCTGACACAAAGAATTGAGCAAAGGGGGAAAACAAAAGACCAGAGTGTGGAGAAATTGTCAGTGACAGGTTTATCCCTTCAAAATGAGAGGCCTAGAACTAAGATCCAATGAGCAGAAACTGGCTTGAGTAGCTTATAGGGTAATGGGTCCTCCCATTTCTCCTAGTGGTCTTGCTTAGAACCTGGCCCCAGGCTATCTCTCCATTTTGCCCCTCAATGTCTTCTTTGGAAAAAAAGCAGCGATCTCTGGAAGGCTGTTTTTAATTTCCTGTATACGTGTGTCTCTTTACTGTTTCATTCCCCTCTGGGATCAACTCTGACTGCTGACAGGGGAAGGGCATGGCCACTCTAGCTGCTTCATGCTGAGCAGGGACAAAGTCTGTGAGTACTCTATGGGGTACTGGTCCAAGAGAGGGGACTCCTATGAGACAGGCCCAGGGGCTGTGGTAAAATTCAGGTAGTGTGCCTGGGGCTTCCATCTGAAAAACAAAGGAGCTCCATTAAGCAGAAACTGGCTTGAGTACTTTATGGGGCCAGTGGGTCCTCCCATTTCTCCTATTGGTCTTGCTAAGGATCTGCCCCCAGGCTCTCTTCATTTCTGCCCCTCAATGTCTTCTGCAGAAAAAGAAGCCAAAATCTCAGGAAGGCTGCTTGAAGCAAACAAAGGGAGGATAGCAATATGTCCAAGGTTGGTCTCAAGAGTGATGAGTCCCGGGCTGGAGTAATAGCTCAGTGGTTAAGAGCACTGACTGCTCTTCCAGAGATCCTGAGTTCAATTCCCAGCAACAATGTGGTGGCCCACAACCATCTGTAATGGAGATCCAATGCCCTCTTCTGGTGCGTCTGAAGACAGTGACAGTGTACCCACATACATAAAATAAGCCAGGTGTGGTGGCACACGCCTTTAATCCCAGCACTTAGGAGGCAGAAGCAGGTGGATTTCTGAGTTCGAGGCCAGCCTGGTCTACAGAGTGAGTTCCAGGATAGCCAGGGCTATACAGATAAACCCTGTCTCGAAAAACCAAAATAATAATAATAATAATAATAATAATAATAATAATAATAATAATAAATAAATAAATAAATAAATAAATCTTTTTTAAAAAGGAGTGATGAGCCCCAGTCAGCTACTGGGGTGACTAGAAAAAGTGTAAAGTCCCTCAGATAGGTTCTAGAGAAGGACGGAGAGAAGAATTTAGCCACCATTTGATTTAAAGCTGAAATAACAGTGGGCCCATCTCTCATATAAGTAAACACTGCAGTGTTGAATTGAGCCAAGGTCATGATATGTAATATCTGAGCTACATTTTTCCAAACACTGGATTTGCCCTAAGAGCTACTCCGTATTGAAACCAAATAAACTCTAAGAAGTGCCAAAAGCCTCGTTTACTGAGGTCACTAGGCACACAGTAGGTGATGGGCTCTGCTCTGCTCCAGCCTCACTTGATCCCAAAAGCCAAAGTTAAGACATTTCCAATTATCAGTAACTCACCCAAATTGACATGTGCATAGAGGAGGCAGAAGTTGCCAGATCTTTAGCCTACAGTGCAAATGGCTAAGAGTATACTTGGGGTATCCCAGTAGACAAGATTTATCTGCCTCATTCTGGAACCCTACCAATTCAGAAAGTCGTCAAGTGTCAGTCATTTCCAGAAACTCTAAAGAAATGATGAGAATGGCATAATTTCTCACCTCTAGAAGAACTAGGGTACCATTACAATCACTATCAACCCTAATACTATTTTTGCATCCCCATCACAGCTAGGTCTACCAGGTCACTATCAGCCACAGCTGACAGGCAGGGTTGGGTACCCTGACTCACAGGTTTGCTTCTGGGACTCATTACATTCTTATCTTGTCCCATTATGAGCAGGCCGGGGGGGCCTTTTGTGGGAACAACTCATAGTTATACAAATGTCACACCTGTGACTTGACCTGAGACTAGTACTATCCAGTAGGTTACATTCAGCTCATGGGTCCTTTTAGACTCAGTCCACAAGATTTCTGAAACATGCTGGACCTGCATTCAGGCTGCTACTTTACAATTATGTTGACCATTTTTCAACAGGAACTGGTAATTCCTATTTTCTCTCCCTGTTACACCTCATTAAACAACCATGAGGCAAGGATTCAAGGCTACAGCAAAAACCTGCAATGTAGAAAGCAGTCACCAAGTGGATGGATCCTCAATGAAAAGAGGTCTGAAAGCCATTCCTGGTCAGGTAGTGGTTACAACAATATCCTCTGCTCTCTGAAGATGCCCTGGCTGTAGCAATCAGACCAGGGGCAGAAAAACAACATCAGGAAAGAGGAAACCAGATGCTATATACCCACTCTTAAATATGGGAAGCTAGAACATACAATCATTACCCCAGGTTCTCAGAGTGGCTTCTGCACTACCTAATGTGCACACCTGATGCTTATGGGACCCTCCCTAGTGGTGCTTTCTTTGTTGACAACATTTGGGAGAAATTGTGACCTGCTTGGAAAACATAGGAACCTGCAATGGCCTCTTAGACTTCACCTAGGAAGAAACTGGTCCATCTAGCTCTCAACCCAAGCTGGATCTACTTCCTGTAGTTCCTACAGGGGACTTTCTGCCCTGTTAGTTTACAAATTATTTTCCACTAGAGGCTACTTGTATCATAAAACAATAAATATCAGTTGTCCCTTTAAGGCCCATGCATTGAAGAGATCCCAACAGGTCAAGGATCAACACAGGAGAGGGGAGCCTTTGTTGATGAAGACCCATCTGTAAGACAAAAGAAGATTCATTGGAGCATCTTCCAGATCTTCTTTGTCTCCATCTACAAAGTGTCCTCGGAGCTCTAACCACAAGCATGAGTACCTGAGCCCTCCCATTCCTCATAAGTGAGCATGAAAGGGAGGGGGGGTTACTTGCTCCCATGGATGTAACTCTTTATTCCTAACTTTATTCATAATCTACCATTCATAAAAACTTCCAGAGTAAATGTTCCCACTAGCCCCTTTCTCTCAAATCTAGAGTCTGCAACTAAGCATGATCTACACTCGGGGTGAATAATTTACCACAGGTATCTATAATCTAGAGACTATGGGATTCTTTTTTTTTTTCCATAGCCTGCCTATATCACAGCAACTGGAGAGTGAACCCAAGAGAGGGAGTGTGCATGGCAGGGTGGGGCAGAAACAAACGCAGTCAGCAATGAGGAAAGACTAGAGAATATGTTGTATGTGCCAGCTTACAGGAGACACAGTTTTCTCCTAACTCACTTGAAGCACCTCCATTTGAATCTTAGGCACTCACCACCTTGAACCAAAAGCAAGCACAGCATCTGGATTTCTCTAGATTTTGCCTTGGTGATAGAATGGCTTAAGAAAGCTGCTCAAGTCCCTGTCCTGCTAAAACATACACCTACACTTAGCTATTCATCTCTCAAGGACCTGGGTAAGGAAGCCATCTTGCAGAGCAGTGACCTCTTCCCAGTAATGTGTCTTCTCATGAACTGTATCTAGTCAGGGTCTGCCTTCTCCCACCTTCTCTCCTAGGAAGACTGTCAGTTCCTTGGGGTTCCATTTGTCCTGTCTCTTGGCTTAGGGGCTATAGGATCATGAAAGGCAACCTGGTTCCTGATTGAGCTAAAACTAGAAATCCTGGTGACTCTGGAGGGACAAAAGGCATTTTGTCCCACTCCCAGGGAACCAGGCTCCTGACACAAGGCTGCAGCCCTCCATAGATTTGTGGCCATAGTCACGTAAGAGAAATACCCCAATCCCCAGCTAGAGGACATGACCTATGGTTACACAGCCTCAAGACAGGGCTCCATTTTAATGAGGAACCTAATGGTCTGGCTTAGCCAATAAACTTTCTTTCCCAGACATTCCTCCCTGAAAAAGGTATTTAACCTTAGGCCTGCACTGAGAAGTGAGGTATGGTTTTACTCATCCGCTTCCCACCATGATAATAAATGCCTTAAAACCATGGACTGCCTCTTTTCTCCAGGATCTGCCATGGGGAGCTGTGGAGGCCTTTGCCCATAGAGCTGCTGTCTGATCTCCCATAGAGGGCCTCTCTGAGCTCCCAGTCATGCCACAACCAATCCAAGCCAAGCCCAAGTCAGCTACTGCCAGAGCTCTCCCCCACTTTCCCCTTCGTCCCCAGGCTAGATCCAGCCCACTGCCCCTAAGTCCATTCTCAGTTCTTCCGTGGCTTCTAGTGGCACCTGGGTGTCTGAGAGCCTGACGATCAGACAGCCCAGGCTTCCTTGCAGGCCCCAGGGATGCCCCCCCCCAACCATCTCCAGCTGTCCCTGGGACCTCAGACTGCACTTCACCACCCCTGGCTTCCCTATGGGCGAGGAGATGTGGGACTGTAATAGGCAGCCTATTTGGGTTGAATGGGCCTAGTTCCAGTGACCCAGTAGTGAACTTTACAAGGTGCAGAAGAGCAAGCCACATTCTCAGGGACAGGTGCCTAACACCACAGAGCCCCCAACTCCATAATTCTGTGACTATCAGTCACACAGACAATGTCCCAAGTTTCTGGCATTCTGGCTAGACTCTACTCCCACAGCTACCTGAGTATCCAGGTATGCTCCTCCCCACAGTTAACCTGATAGCCCAGCCCACTATAAGAGGGGCTGCTTGACCCTTCCTTGCTCTCTTTAAGCTCTAACCTTTCTTACTCTCTTCTCTACTCCCGCCTCCTTTCCTCCCTCTCTCCACGTGGTCATGGCTGGCCTCTCTCTTTCTACTTTCTCTCCTTCTCCCTGCCTTTCTACAATAAAGCTCTAAAACCATAGACTGTCTCTGCTCATCAAGCACACCCCCCCCTGCTTGAACGATGGGATAGATTTTCCCTAACAAGCTGCAACTAACCTCCTACCAGAAGACCTTCCTACGCTGCAGCCACTGACCAGACCAAGGCACCCTCTCCCCCTGCCCTCTCCTCCCTTTGGCCCCAAGGCTGATGACCCCCCCCCCATTCTGTTGGCCCCCATTCTCTTCTCAGCTCCTCCACAGTATCCAGCGTGGGATGCCGGAGGCTGGGAACCCTGTGCCTAGGACTGCCCCTTATCCACCACCAGCCAACCTGGGATTCCGTAGCTTCCCACAGCCAGACACCCACCCAGGCCGCATGGAAAGCATGCGGCAGTCCTCCCCAGTCTACCTGCCCAGAGCACGGAACTCTGGCAGGATGCGGGATCTCTCCCACTCCCCTCTTTCCCCCTCTCTTTTTCAAGAGAGCAATCTCCTTCCAGCCATAAAAGCTAGAAGTCCACTCCATGATTAGACCCTGAGCCCACACTCTCCCTACTCCTGATGGAGGTAGAGGTGACTGGAGTTCCCACTGTGTTGGTGGTACATGCGTGCTGGTTCCCCTTCTTTGGACAGGGCCCTTGGAATACTGGACCAACCATGGCCAATTTTAAATATTTTTCTGATTTTATTTTTTTGTTTTTTACTCAGCTATATATGACCTTCTCAAATTCTTTGTGAGTGACTCTCAAGAAATATAACAGAGGTGCTGATAGGTGGTTAGTGTTTAATGAGTTCTTTGGCCCGCAAAAAGAACTGAAGAGACAAGAAAGGCAGAAGGCCCTCAGAGAAAGGATCGAAGAGGCCTGTGGTTCAAGCCTATTAAAAAGAAACTGGCTTGGGTATATTTTTAGGACCTCTGGGCCCTCTTCTTTATATTATTGGTCCTGTTTAGGTACCCACCCCCATGCCTCCCCACAGTTTCTCCTAAAATATTTTCTAGGAACCAGACACCACAATCTCAGGGATCTTGTTTTCTCTTTCCCTGTCTACCTGTGTCTCTCTAACTCTGTATCAACATGGCTTTCTCAGCTATCTTGCTTTTATAGCCAAGGGCTACCTACATTGATGACAGGGATCTAGGCCTTCCTATATAAATTAGCAACTAAGAAAATATCCCTACAGACATACCCACAGGCCAATTCAATAGAGGCAATTCATCAGTTGAGATTCCCTCTTCCCAGGTTAGTCAAGTTGAAAACTATTATGGAACCTACATTTCAATTTGGGTCACTAGACAAGAATCTAAGGTTTGTGCTTGCATGTTACCGAGATCAGGAAATGTGTTGACCATCAATGACACTGAGGAAACCATGGAGTTGGTAGAATCTTTGGATCAACCACTGTGGCCTACTCCTTAAATGCCAGCAATTGGGAAGCAGAAGCAGGTAGATCTCTGTGAGTTCGGGAACAACCTGGTCTGCATAGCAAATTCAAGACCAGCCAGAGCTATATAGTGAGACCTTGTCTCCAAAAGAAAAAAATAAAATCTTTGTGTAAAAGGAGCTGAGAACTAATTTGACTAGCTTTTACCTGAAGTGCATTTCTACCATGGGGGAACTGATCCCTCTGGTTTCTCAGAGTCGAGAACCATCTACATAGAAGAGACTATGGGCCTCACCCACCCAATAGTGCCAATCAGAATTCCATGTCTACAGGGTTCCCATTACAGACCACTGACACTGTTTTATGAATGTTGTATTTGGCTTTGCATTTCATAAAAGAACTTGCTCCCAGCACCTTTCTGTCACTCCTCCCTCAAGCACCACCCTTCCACCCCACAGAATCTTCCAGATTCTTCAAATTAAAGTTTGACTCCTCAGAGAGGTAGATGGAGTAAGAAGATGTGAAATCAAGAATATGGAAGAAAGGAAGGAAGACTGGTCCAGGTGGAAAGGAATGAAGAAAGGCCCCCAGAAGGCTACAAACCAACTTTGTTTCTATCTTAGTGACACTCACCTTGGGCTTCTTAGATAGAATAAGTTTCAAGCAGAAATTACTTTAGTCAGAGCTCAATAGTCCCCAAAAAGCCAAGGAAACTGTCAGATTAGCATGAGACTAACTTGAATACATGCGATTACCACACACACTCACTTGACTGATTCTTTTGAAAGGTTATGGTAATGTAGTTTAAAAGTTATAATGTAAATTATTCAGGTTTTTCAGGTAAAATTGCCTCTTTGTCTCTGTTTAAAAGCTTCATTAAAGTCAGGGGCAATAAGCAATTAGAAGTTTCATTGCTTAAAGAACTTTCCTGACCCAAATGTTTCTTATTTAATTGAAATTTATAAATATTGAAAATTAACCGCCTCAAAGGTAATTTAAATAACTCACTTCCCTCTCTGATGCTGAAATTCTAACTTGCTAATTCCAACAATTTCTCATGAATCTAAATTAGCTTCTCTTTTTGCTGTAATAGAAAAACATAACTCCAAATTGTGTCTGCAGGTTATCTATTCAAGAGACAATGAATTCAGAGGGGGAAAATGGCTTTTGTCTCTTAACACTATTTGGTGTCCACTGGGCCAGGAAAATTGAGAATAAATCCAAAAATATCTATCAACAATATGGAGAAGAAAATGATCTACCTACACTCTAGATTTAAGGACACTGAGGGGAATTTCTAAAATTCCCCTTTAGATTCTCTGTCTAAAGAATGCTTCTTGCATCCTCTGTCTGAGCTGAACTATGCTTTATCAGGTACCACTACCAGGTGCCATGTCTATTCATGTCAGTGTCTGGGTCTAATTTGAAATGAGAAGGTAGAAGTCAAGGTAGAAATGGGCGCATGCATACCTGTCTATATTCATTCCTTTACTCATTGCTGCAGCCAACTACCTTACAATGGTGGTTTAAAGGGGAGGGCTTATTTGGCCTCAGGCTTAAAGAATGCAGACCCTCATGGGAAGGCATCCGCAGCACAAGATAGCTGGTGATGGTATACACGTAGTCAGAAGTCACAGGAAGATGAATCCTCTGCTAAAATAAACACAGTTTCTTCTCTGAATGCCGTCCCAGCCCATGAATGCTGCTGCTCACATTCAGGGACCATCTTTACCACTCAAGATTCTCAGAAAAGACTCCCATTGACGCACCCAGGAGTGCGTCTCCACAACAGTTCTGAATGCAGCCACATTAGCAATGAAAAGGAAGCATCTTTCAGGGTCAGAGGTCATGGAAGAGAGTTTTCCCAGCAACAAGTGCTGCCAGGCGAGAGCAGTAAGGGACCACAACTCTCAAATCAACATTTCAGAAACTGAAGACCTCAGGGAAGAGAACAGCTTCTCCAAGGACTCAAACAACAATCCTTCGTAGAATGTCTTATGAGTTTCAAACTATGTTTAAGTGCATCTCATCAGTGAAATTCGCAGGCGGGCAGGTAGATAGGCAGGGAGGTAGAGCACATTTAACTTTACAGATGCTTAAACTATGGCTTAGGGCTTTATTAGGAAAATAGAGTTAGAATAAATCTTTGACACAACTCTGCCACCAATCGGGCCAGTGGCCTCTTCTGTATCCATTCTGTCTCTCCCTTTTCCTCTTCTTTATTCAGAGACTCCTCCCTTCAGGACAAACAGGTGTGGCCACCTTACTCCCAGGTACTGACAGCTTCCTGCCCGTGTGCCAGCAATGACTTCTGCCCTTGACAGCATTCCTGGTTTTCTGCTCTCTAATGAATCATTTTCACAAGCATTCATATGCTAAAGTGGCTGCCATCAAGTAAAAGCTGGCTCCACCAACTACTGGTGCACAACTTCACATATTAACATCAAAATCATTCAGTGTCGATGCCTAATTCTCTGTCCACAGCTTTTACACCACCTTCCTTAGACCCTTCACAATCTTTTGTGTCCACTGCTTCACTGACATTCCTTACATGACTTCCATGTTTCTGAATGTGGAGTCGAAGACAAACAAGACCCTTCGTGAATGCCTTCAGATTGATGCTTGTCTTTCCTCGCTAATGCTTCTGCTTCTCCGGCTTTCTCAGTCTGCTCACCTCACTCTCCACTGCCTGATGCTCCTTGTACATTCAGCTTCTGGACTTCACAAGGTTCAGCCTTAACTGCCTTCTCATCTATTCCTACGGCCACATCCAGTCTCTGGATAAATACATCCCTACACTAGTGGCTCCAAGATTCCCCCCTCACTGATGTACAATGGTGGACTGTCCTAAGCAGTCCTTGACACTGTGCCTTGCTGCTGTGCCTCTCTGAAATGCCTGTTTTGGGGTTTGGTATCTACAGGTCCATAATGGCCTTTGTTGCTATACCCTTTCATCTGGAGCCTAAGATCCCTCTCTCCTTTCACCATCTCAGAGATGCAAACAACTAAAGATTATTCACTCTCACATGCTAGCTCTCATGCTCTATCTCTGCCTTAACTTCCTAAGTCACCTCTCCTAGACCAAAGCCATGGTGTCATGGTCTCTCTGGCTTCTCCAGGAGCTTAGGTGGAAATGGAGTACCGCCTCAGATTCCCAGTGTGCCATTTGAAGGCTATGAAGTTCAAGTACTACCTTGAATAAGAGGTAGGTACAGAGTTTGCTCTTAGATTATCTTCTCAATCACTTTCTCTAAACACTGTCTTGTAACTGTACATGAGACAAGTTTTTTTTAGACTCCTGCATGATATATTTTCATTAAACAATTAATATTTTAATTATTCTACTTTGCATTTAGGACATAATATTTTACTTAAAGACTGGGGTTTAAGACTTGTTAGCATAGATTAAGCCTTTTCTATACTCTCTTGCAGTTACTATTTTTAAAATATATGGAAAGAATACAGAAATAAACTATTTAGGAACTCTGAAATCAAGCAGACAGACTGGAAGGAGAAACCAAACGCATCATGGAGACCCTACAACCAAAGCCCCTATTCTGTCTCCCAAGCCTAATTCTGAATGGTTCACAGTGTAAACAGCTGTGGTTAGCAAACACACAGATTCAATGTCTTATGCTCATGGCCCAAAACAGAGTCCAGCATAAAAAATACAGTACAGAGAGACAGAGCCCAAGCCCTAGCTAGGAAACTAGGACTAGTGATCATGTAAGAAATGTCAGAGTGGAGAGAAGAAAGATCCTCTGTGTCTATCTACAGAATCCTTAGCCAGCCTTGAGATATGGATCCATGTGGCTTTTAGTGCTGCCCTGAAACAGCTTTGAAATGTTAACACTGAATGCATAGCCCAGAGAGGGTGGGCCAGGACTTACAGAGTGAAACTTGTCTGAATTAACTTGTAAACCCACCCCCAGAGCTCATGTCTCTAGCTGCATATGATGACCTAGTCGGTCATCAATGGGAGGAGAGGCCCTTGGTCTTTCAAAGATTCTATGCCCCAGTATAGGGGAATGCCAGGGCCAGAAAGTGGGAGTGGGCGGGTTGGGAAGCAGGGATGGGGAGGGTATAGATGATTTTCAGAGAAGAAACTAGGAAAGGGAATGTAAGTGAAGAAAACATCTAATCTATAAAAAGACTCTTGAAAAGAGTTTGGTAGGGCCCATAGTCTTATGTTATTTCAAAATATCTAAAATAGAATCCCATAAGTATACAACAGCCATAGTTAAGAAAAGTATTTTCTGAAGATTTCATGGGGAAAGGTGAATAACTATAGCAATCCCCAAACAATTCAGATGTTGGCATCATTAGGGAAGTGCTGTCATGAAAATACAACCACGTTCCGGTAAGAAAAGGGAAAACTAATCAGATAGTTATTCCTGACAAAGAATTAGTGACCATTAAAAAAAAAATAGAAATTGAATTTTCACCCGAGAAACACTCGAAGGGTGGATATGAAATAAAACTTTCAAACAAACTCAGAAGCTCGGGGAAAATACTGAAGAGGAAGCAAACTTTCATGGTGGTGATACTTGCAGTCTTAACACTGGGGAGGCAGAAACAGGAGGATAACTGCAAGTTCACAGCCAGCCTGCTCTGCATAGTGAGTTCCATGGCAACCAGAGTTTCACAGTGTAATATAGTGATTTCTTAAGGACGGTCACTATAGTCTCATATATTTGAATACTTGGTCCCCATTTGGTAAACAATTTTTTTTTTTTTACAAAAGATTAAGAAGTATGGCCCTGTTGTAGGAAGTCTATCACTGGGGTTCAGCTTTGAGGTTTCAAAAGCCCACAGGAAGTCCTGGCTCTCCCTCTCTGCCTGCTCTCAGCTACTGCTCCAGCACTATTCCCACCTGCCTGCTGCCCTGCCCTATGCCATGATGGTCATGAATCCACCCTCTGAGACTGTAAGCCAGCCTCCAATTAAATGCTTTCTTTCATAAGTCACCTTGGTCAGGGTGTCTCATTACAGCAATAGAGCAGAAACTAAGACACCTTGTCGCAGAAAAACAAAAATTAAACAAAATGAGAGGGAAGGAGGAACAAGGGGGGGGGGGAGGGAAAGAGAGAGCTGACATGAATAACAAAAGCAAAAAGATTGAAGACATAAACTAAGCTCCTGAAACCTGCAATTAATGAGAAGGGGAGAAAATAAGGTGTTAGTGTAGAAAATATTGACTGTCAGAAGGTTGTAACGTGGAAAATATCTGTGAACGGGAAACCTGTAATTTATCAAAATTAAAAACACTCTCAGAAAGACCCTAAGGGAATGAAACAGGACAATGCCTGGGAGAACGTATTTGCAAACTTGAGTCAGAACTCGGACTTTGAATGTATGAACAGTTTTCAAAACTCAAAAAAGGAAAAACCACCCAGTTGGGGAAGTAGGCAAACATGTGAACAGAAATAAAAGAAATAAATTCCTCTGAGAGCAAATGAGAGTGTACTCAGCAGCAGCCTGGTTAAAGGAACATTTCATAGACTGATTACAATTGTGAGAATTTGATTGGGAAAAGCAAAATCAAATGATGCCTCCAGATCCAGTACGGCTTCTGAGACAATCAACCACATAACCAGAGGCACCTACAGGAATAAAAATGAGTCCCAGGAAACAAATTGACTAAAGCCAAATTAATCTCCTTAAATGTTTACAGCCCAACCAGTTACCTGCCTGCAGGGCTTTCGCACTCTGAATTTCTTCCACTGTGGTTAGATATGTTGGCCTCAGTGACTGCGGGAGCCTAGCCCAAGTACAAAGCCCCCTAACAAAGTGTACCTGAACAACAGCCTTCAGGGAAACATAAAGTCAAAATTTGGTACAATTATGCTGATCTTAAAATAACCACATTAAGGAAACCACCATTAAGGAAAATACCAAATTCTGGGAAAGATTCAAAGAAATTATATCTCTCATTCCTGGTGAACAAGGTGGCAAAACAGTTTAAAAATTGACCACATACTTTCCATATGATCCAGCTATCATAAACCTGCACATATTGTACAGAGATTAAAACTTGTTCACGTGAAGTCCTGTATAAGAATTTTCAGTGGTTTTATTAGTACTAATTCAAAAGTATAAGTAGTCAAAATGCCCTTCAATAAGAAAACATCTTATCATACTATCTCATGTTCATAGCACAGAACGTTACATGCAATGAAAAGCATATTGCATGATTCCATTTATCACCCTCAAAATGACAAAGTACAAAGACAGGGAGCATATGCATATTTGAGTGGGAGTAGGGATGGAGATGGTCATACATGACTAGATAGGGGCAGCGTGCTGGAGGTCTCAGTGATGAGATATCTCCACACTTTGATAGCAGGATAAACATCTATCTGCACACATGGTGAAGGGCTCAGGGTGAATATTGTGGTGATGTTTACATTGGGAATGGCTACCTAGAAACCCTACATGGAGATTTCATGAGAATTGCTCCTTGCAACTTCGTGTGTGTGTGTGTGTGTGTGTGTGTGTGTGTGTGTATGTGTATTTACTTAAAAAAAAGAAATCATGATATACATGATGTGCATGTACATCAAAACTATGAATTGCACCATACAAAACTAACAAATATAAGACTTGCTGGCTGAGTATCAGGACTATTCTGTTCTGGTGTTTGAACATTACACATGGGAATTCAGAAGAAACCAATCCCTACTTTAAAAAGCAAAACTCAGCTATTCTGTATATGTTACCTGGACTCTCTCCCACAGAACCAGCTTAGGGATCTTAAGTGGTTTGTATGTACCAATAGACACAAGATGGAGTATCCCACTCTGGCTTCATTAAAGCTTTCTCTGGCTCTTAAACAAGACCTCTAATAAGCCTTTGGATGCAACTCCTCAAACAGTCATAGCAATTTACCAACACAAAGATGAGGCCAACCCACAAAGAAAGGCAAAGTGGAAAGAACCACAGAGGAGTGAAATTGAATCCTTATCCAATTACACGCTGATACTAGACACACCCTCCACCTGAATTCCTTGTAATGTGAGATATAAAGTTGCTCATTATGAAGCCAAATGTCCTGGTCCATTTTCTGTTAGTATAATAAAACATCTGAAGCTGGGAAAATTATAAAGAACAGAGGATTTTGTTTGTTTAGTTGGTTGGTTGGTTTTTACTAGTATTTTCTCAGCTCATGGTGAGGACTTTCTCCTGCTGTATCACTGGGGTGGAGCAGCAAGGGAAGCCTAGTACATAAAGGAACATTGGGTGGCAAGGCAGTCAGTCATCCCTATGAGAACATACTCATTAGAACTACCACCACCCAAGCCCTTCGCACTTGGAAGAGCCTCAGCATGAATTTGGCAAGAGCAACTTATATTCCCAGAGCAGCACCCATCAACAGTGAGGAACAGCAATCCTGAATCAGGGTGGGAACCCCTTTGTGAGCCAGGAACTAGCTGAACTGAATCCATCTCTTGTATTGATGTGACTAGATGCCTGATACACTGTTATCGAGGAAGGGTTCATTTCAGCTTACAGTTGGACAGGATTCAATCCACCATGGAGAGGAAGGCCTGGCTGGCTGCAGAAGCCATGACATTTGAGGTGGCTTCTCACAATGCACCTTCCCACAGTCCGGAAGTTGGAGAGGGGTTGATGAGATGGATGTGGACCCTCTATGCTTTCTCTTTTTCTTTCCTACTTAGTTCAGGATCCCAGCACATGGACTGGTACCACCCAGGTTCAGAGTACGTCTTCCCTTCTCCATGAGGCTTCCGAGGGAATGTTTTCACAGATATACCCAGAGGTTTCTGAAACCCACACTGACTTTCTACTTCTTTCAAAACATCAGCGCCTGTGGCTTTGATGTCTTAATAAGTTCTTGGGTGATGTTCATGTTTCTATTTCAGGAACCTCTCGCTGGAGTTAACTAGACCAGCCCTTTCCTGATCTTTAAATGAGTTTGTGCTCCTGCTGGGCACTATTCTGCTGGTCAGAAACACAATGAATGACGTGTGAGTCAAGCAACCAAACTCCAAAGGCAAAATTATCATAGATTCATGGCGTTGGAGGAAATGCTTTTCTTCAGGGACAGTGTCCTCCAATCACTAGATAAAGGATTCCAAAGGAAGAAAATTATTACCAAGCAAAACATGCAGAGTGGGATTGCTTGGGATTTAGAAAGGATAGATGTCATCCGGGATGCCAACAAGTAGAACTGTCTTTTGCTAGGTCCTGACTGACTGAGGGGGACACAGGTAACTATGGAAAGGAAATCATGCTGTGTAAGGCAGCTGCTTCCTGATCCCAGAAGACACTGTGAGGCAAAATGGTGGGGGAACACAGGGCTGGGTGTCTAAACAGGGTCTACAGGGGAAAGGGAGACCCAGGGAACAATAAAATAACAACCCTGAGTTTGTTTCCTAAACTTGAAGCCTTGGGGTCACTCCCAAATGTGCAAAGCTATGACCTTTGTTTTTTTTTTCTGTGGCTCATGTTTTATGCTTTTCCAAGACATTCAATTCTTTGTCTATCCCAGGGAACTAGCTCAGCGGTGGAGAGGATGACCACCAGCACCTGTTACAATAGGACCACTGCCTCATCCGGCTGCCACTAACCAATCCCCATGTTAGGAGCGCTGTAATGAAGATGCTCTAACAATGCTCTGCAATAACAGCTGGAAGATTTGAGCATCCATGGTGTGAGACACTCTTGAAATCAGCTCCTGTAGCTCCAGAAGACTGGAGACATATCAGTGAAGTTTGGCATGGACAGCTATCATCAAGGTCCTTTCCACAAACTGCTTTTCTTCTGCCTTCTTCTTCCATTCCCACAATGACCCCAAAGGGCAGAAAGGGCAAGAAGACCTGTTTCATTTCATCAAACCTTGGACAAACTGAGGCTCTGAGAGCTTACCGGCGGGGTTGGGGGCAGAAACTCCTGGTGCACACACCTTCTCTCCCAGCCTGTCAACTCAGTGGTTCACAGAAGCCTGGTCTACTAAGGACTCTCAGGGTCACTGCCTTGATATCTGCAGATAGCTGAGAAAAAGGTAGACTCAACCATTAAGAACAAGTTACCTTGGAGAATACATGGAACGCCTATGAAAAGCCAGGGCCAGGCAGATTAAGTCTCTAGTTTGAATCTCCAGGTGGCTTTCTGATCTTATGACACAGAAAGCTGATAGCCATCTTTTGCAGTAAAACAACAGACTCAGTGTTGGATGAACAAGTGTCTTCATTTCCTGGTGTATCTTTTTTTTCCCTTGTTCCGGTCAACCCAGCTCTCTCCGGCCGTGCCCGTTCGGCCCCGCTTGCTCCGGCCAACCCCGCTCCCTCCTGCTCGCTCCGGTTGGTCTCTCTGGTCCAAGGATTCGTTTCATATTATTCTTCATGAGTACGCTGTAGCTGACTTCAGACGCACCAGAGGAGGGCGTCAGATCTCATTACGGGTGGTTGGAAGCCACCATGTGGTTGCTGGGATTTGAACTCATCACCTTCGGAAGAGCAATCGGGTGCTCTTACCCGCTGAGCCATCTCACGTATCTTAAGGAAAGTGAAACCTCTTTAAGGATGTATTTCCATTAGGGAGCTATGTCCACTGAGCCACACAATTCCTTTAGTGACTCTCTTTTCCTCACGTTTAAAGTACCCAGATTGCATTATTAAGTGTGTTGACTGGAGGTGGTTGTTTTTGCTTGTTTGTGTATGTGTGCATGCATGTTTGTTTTGACACAGTCTCACTATGTAACTCAGGCTGACCCAGAATTTACCACATAGGCAGGCTGGCCTTGAACTCATGATCATCCTGACTTAGATAATGGAGTGCTGGGATTACAGACATGTGCCACAATACCTAGCCTACATTTTTAAGTGACATGTTTATTATATAAATTAGATATTTTGTATTATAGTGATAACACTTCTAATAATTTTTATTGGTGGATTTTCATTGAACATGGTGGTGGGTTTCATAAAGAGAATCTATTTCAAAATACTAAGTATTTTGACAGTGTTGATCCATGTACAAACTCCCCATTTCCCTCCTACATTTAAACCTTGCATATAAATGCTTTTCTGTGTCTGTAGACAATCTAGAGTCCACAAATAAGAGAAACATCTGATATCTATCTTTCTGACTCTGGCTTGTTTCACGTAACATGATTGATTCTTCTGCAAATTGCATAATACTGCTTTCCTTTATGATCAAATAAAACTCCATTGTGAATATACATCACATTTCTTTATCCAGTTATCTGTTGACAGACATCTAGACTGATTCCTTGACTAGACTTCTGTACTATACTTTGAGTTATTATATTATAAGCATGGATGGACTATCTGTTCATTTCATTGTCCATTTATAGGCTAGGGTTTTGGCTTCTATAATTAGGATTTTTAAAATATATTCTAGTTATTAATCCTCTGGCTAGTGTATATAGATAGTAAGGATTTTTCTCCCATTCTGTGGCTCACTCTTCATACAACATGTTTTGTTTCCATTGGATGTGAAGGGAATTCTTTCCACTAGAAACTCCCTCTACTATTATAAAATGTTTGTAAGACTGAAAACTATTTCAATTCTTACAGTTTTAAAACCTTAGAGGTGTGTCACAGTTTACTCATCTTCAATTTTCTAAAAAGTTACAGACTCAAGTGTTGCAAGTACACATTACCAAATATGGGGAAGAAAGAGAGAATATGGGGTGAGGGGAAGCAGAAAGAGAGGTGAAGAAGAGAAGGAAAGAAGGCCATAAAGTGGGTGCTCTGAACCTCTCTATAGGCCTCTCTCACAGGTGGTATCCTGGGTTGAGGAGGCCCTCTGAGGAGGGAGTTCACACTTAGAACTTGTGAGAATGATACTGGTCTGTCCTCCAGTTCCCTGGTGCTGTGTAGCATTCAGCGCATTTCAGACACATTGTCTTATCTAATTCTGAAGGCTATAGTGTGAGGTAGGCTACATGTTTATGATGTAGAATTAAATTCTGAGGTTTGATGTAAAGCAGAGAGTATAAGAGATGCCAAAAACTACATCCTTCGCCTCTATTAAATACATGATAAAAGTTAGGTAGAAGCTTAGCATAATCGACAGGAATTCACAAATTATCTGATTACTTTCAGAAATATATGTTTTTTTGAAAATACTTAATGACCACTGACTGCCTGGGATACCTAGGCTTATTAATATTATAAAACTATATAGTATTGTTACATAAGAAGATGGTTGTTGTTGTTGTTTATCCCCAATTCTTTGTCGAGGAGTTTAATATTTCCTGAAGGTATGAGAGTCTTTTGTTGGTCACACAGCCCCCTTCTAACATAAATAAATTTGTAGTACTTAGGTGGTACAGGACAGATCCCCTGAAGACCTTTATGATCCAGGTTACCAGTAGTTAGCATGTTCATTCTGCCTTCTGGAAGTAAGAGTAGAGATAAAGTTCAAACATGTGGCTCCCATGCCTCTACATTGAACTCTAAACAGAAGCTTCAGAGAGCAGCCCGGTAGGTGAACCCATCAATGTCATGTGAAGATGGTGTGCCCTGGCTGCTCCTGCACTCGGGATCTTTCAGGCTTTGTCTTGTTCATCTCTTCATCTGGATATTTGTTTGTATCCTTCATTAAAGAATAATAATCCTGAAGTAAAATGCTTTGTGTACTATGAATTGTAGTGAATCTGGACCCAAGCAAGTTCTGGAAGCCCTGAGATATGTAGTCAAACATGGAATTATGACTGGTCAGCTGACCCAATCTGAGGTGGCATCTCCAATAGGGCCTTGTGCCAGGCCAAATACCCTCCATTTAGCTTGTAGGAGTGGATCCGTTACTTTTCTGGTAGCTGTGACTGTGGAGGTTATACCCTGCAGGAGTTGCTGAAGCAGCTACTTTTGCTATCACAGCACTTAGTTGAATTTCCCCACCTGAGTTGGGAGTTCTGCTTTTGGCCTGATCTCAGTTTTGCCTTCCTTGAAGAGAGACCTGTGCTGAGAAATGGAAACCTATGCCATTGGCTGCCGGCATGAGGGGTTGGGCTTGTGGTTTTTACCTTTAGAAGCCTGCTGCTTTGCCATAAAGTTCAGCCTTGAACTTTGTCTTGGCTCTATTCTTCTCTCATCCTAGTCCTTTAATTCCCAGACTTCAATTCAAGGTACCTACATTGACTGGTGGTCACCGGTCGACTACATGTAATAAAATGTCTCACAAAAGCAACTGAAAGGAAAAGAGATTCGTTTTGGTTCACAGCTTAAAAGGGTGTGTCCCATGGTGGAAGGGAAGGCCTGGTTGAGTTCATAGCAGCGGGGATTTTTGTATCTGGGCAGAGAAGAAGAAGAAAGCATTGTATGCTGACACTTCATCTTCCCTTTGCCACTCAGCCCAGGACCCCATACTATGGAATGATCACACACACACACACACACACACACACACACACACACGCACGCACGCACAGTAGGTCTTCCCTCCCAACCTCTCTGTCAATATCCTCACAGCCACCCCTTGAGGTATGTCTTCTGGATGATTCTAAATACACTGGAGTTGACAATGAAGATTAAAATTATCCATCAAAGGACCAGACATTAACTCCAGGTACAGGGTTCCATAATCAAATCCAGCTATACAGAGTCAAGATGTCCACCATGTCAAGCCTGTTAGTAGCTCTTTATAGATGTAGGCCTACTTTATTTCCTAAAATTCAGAAATTCAACCAATTTTAACAATAAAGTTGTGGTGATCTCTTTTTCTAGCAATAACAAATCTCTGTATATAGTCATTATGTCTCCATGGGAATGGTACCTGACTCCTGGTCTCATATCTACACCCATGGCCCATGAGTGATGTATATGTACATCATAAGATGTATTTGTACATCATAAGATGTGTTGTCATGTGTAATTTTCAATCAAAAGGCTTAAACCAAAAAGCAGAAAGAGAAATGTGAACATGGAGGTAGAGGTTAGAGTTCTGTGCCCATAAGCTCGGGAATAACTGGAGGAGACTCAAAGGACTCCTCTCTGGACCCTTCTGAGCATGAAACCCTGTTGATAATTGATTTGGGGTCCTGGACTGCAGATTTCTGATAAAAAAAAATCTCTATAGTTCTATGATGTGAAAATAAATTAAATAAGTACAATTAAGACTGTTTCATGTGTAAAATAAATGTGTATTAAGCAGTATATTCTGCTTCTTAATTATAATAGTAAGATGGCCATAGCCAGTTCAAAAAGAATTTATAAAGGCAGAGAACTTTTAGAAGGTCAAGATTCCTGGGTTTACATATAAACTTGGTAATGTGCCATAGACCATAAACAATGACCTTTCATCTTAGCTCTCCCACTGGGCAGAAAGTATTTGAGACACAACTGGAACATATCCTCAAGTTAACATGTAACTGTGCTCTGTCAAGAACCTTAACCAAGAATAACAGAGTCAAGCTAAGTACATTTCCCTCTGTGGGTGTTTGTGTGGTCTCCTCCACTTGACACTGAAAGGTTATATCACCCACCTTTCTGCCTCATTTCCAAGAAATTAATCATTTTTCCCCAAGAAAAATTTCAAATGAAGGGTTTTAGATAAAACAGTGTGGTTCTATCTGAGGCTCATTTCCTTCGTTTTATTTTATTTTATTTTTTTTTTTAGAAAACTAAATGGTTATAGGGATTTTCTTCCTTTTTAGCTAATTCTCAAGTTGTAGGTAGAATTAAGCCATATTTAAATAATAGTTCAGCAAATCTCCATGGAAGCCTATGATTCGTTCCTTAGTTAGATAAAACATCTATAAGAGGACCAGTAAGATGACCAGGTAGGTACAGGTTTGCCACCAAGCCTCAGATCTGAGTTTTTGATCCCTGGGACCACCTGATAGAAGGAAAAAACTTTTAAAAGTTGTCGTCTAACCTCCATATGTCCTATGGCATGAGTGTCCCACACGCAAACAAATGAATATACTTTAAAAAAAAGAAACATGTATCTTGCATGAATTGAAAACACTGCTCCCAGAGGACTTAAGTTATTAAATGAAAACCTTATTGCAAGGCACAGGACACTTCCCTATGTTTTCTTGGTCAGGGATATAGCCTTTAATAGAAATACAGATGTTTAGATGTTCTGTGCAAAGGGAAGTAATTTAAATCACAAGGAAAAATTAAATCTGGTTTCTTCTACAGATGAATAAATGAGTCTCTTATATTCACAAGGTCAAGTCATGAGCATTTACTATAGTCCCAAGGTCCAGTAATAAACACAGGGTCATTAGTAAAGATAACAGGAGCTGGATCCATCCATCCAATCTACAAATTGAAGCAAAGGGGAATGAGGAGTATAAAGTAACACATGTGTTCAGAGAAACTCACTATAGATCCACAGGTAAAACAGGTAACATTGCCAGAAAAAGATTTTCAGATGGCATAGGGCTCAAGTTTGTAGAGTAAGTTCTCCCTTGGTGCACAGGGCCTTAACTTGGCTGCAGGTGGGCATACCTCACCTCTGATGAGATGGTGAATATCTCCTTTTGCCCTTTAGCTGGATAGTTGTTATCTTCCTGGTGACTTCAACTGTCTTCTTGCCCTCTGCCATTGTCCTTGATGGTCCAGGGCCAGAGGAGCCAAAGAGGAGTTCATAATGAATTCTTCTTCCCAATATCTTTCTGGAGAAGTAAAAACAGACCACAACAATGCATTAACTTGTTTATTTCCTTCTGAAATAAAACAGGGGGCATAGAATGTATGTGAGTCTCTTGCTGGAAATAATCTTATAACATAAGGATAATCTAAAACAATATTTAAGGATTTATGAGTTAGCGATAATAGATGAATCGAAACAGTTCCACCTGTAGGGCTGAGGAAAAGGAAGTATTAGTAGATTGATAAATATCTGGACCATGAATCTCTCCTACACCATTAGATGAGCCATCAATACAGTAAGTATCTGCCTATAAAATGGGTGAAGGTTGGACAATTTTGGTAATCACAAATTCAGTTCGTATGAAAAAATTCCATAGCTTACCAGCTGGATAATGATTTTTTTATCCTTCCATAGTAATCTTCAAGTGAAATTTGACAATCCATAGAGTTCTGTCATACACTTTTAAACTGCTTGTTAGTTAAGTTATAATGCATCAAGAATCAAATCCATATAATTGTTGAAATCAGATCCTCTCTGATTTGTTAATTGAGCAAGAAGAATAAGATAAGCAGTTATAATTTAATGGCCCTCATAGTAAAAATAAACCCACTCCAAAGGTTTATCCTCCTATGCTAAAATATTTGTAGGAAACAATTTAGTGGGAAAAACGGTTAAGTTTAAAGGCAGTGAAGGATCCACATGACACACAAATGCCTCTTTTAGCATTGATACAAACAGCTGCCGTTCTTGTCTCTAGAGATAATATGGGAGGACAGTCCAGTGCTGCCTCTCCTTTTAGACTTAAATAGACTGGCTAGTGCATAATCAGTTGTAAACAAACTTCTTTTCCTTGCTCTGCCCTAGCTTGCTTCATAGACTCCACAGTTACTGTCTTCATAGACTCTCCTAAACCCTCATCAGAAAGTGGAGATAATTCAAACTTAGGTTCATATCAAATTCCTTACCCCAAGCTTCAGAGGCTTTTCTGGCAATGGAGGATTCGATGTAAAGGAGGCTCCAGTAAGGGAGCTGAGCGAACCATCACCAGCATCCCCGCTCTCACTTTCAATTTTGCCTCAACAGGGAAAATTTCCTTTCTTGCCTCTTTTGCCAATTTTGATTATCCAGATGATCTTTATGCAAGAAATTGGTTATCTTTTCCTCACAATTAATATCCTCTTTGTCTTCCTTAAATATTTTTCTAACTGTCCAAAGTAACGCCCAAGTGACCCAAAATCGATTAATGATGTTTTTCCTCCATTGTTTATAAGCATTTTCAATGTTCATTCTTCCCCATACTTCTTCATCTAAAGTTTCTTCTTCTGGAAACCAGAGATTATACTCATAAACAACTTGCAAACAATCTAAGAGTTATGATTTTGATTCTTATTCGCCTTTCAAAAAAAAAAAAAGGCTCAAGCATTCCCTCAAGCATTCCCTGGTTTCTGGACCATTCTCTTCTCGCTCACTCCCCTCCTTCTGTGAGGCCCCACTCTCTTGTCTCATAGCTGATGCCATGTCCCTGATTCATGGCCCCACTTGTTTGCCATTCTAGACACAGTGGGGCCAAGAAAAATGAAGCCAATAAATGAGGCAGACTAAATTCTCATGCAGTAGCCAACTCTATTCAGAGTATCAGGCAGTTTATACTCTGAGGGTTAAGAAGAATTGGGAGTAGAGAGTTTAATCCCAAGGACAAGCCACACATGGCTAAACCATATTTTTCCATAGAGGCATATAAACAAATAACAATAGCCAGTTCTATTGAATAATTGAAAGTAAACTCACTTTTAGCCTCTACACCTGGGAGGAGCACGAAAACACATTCCAAGAGCAAGTCTAAGTTTTTGAAGAAACTGAGGTCACAGGAGTCTTATCTTGTTTTCCTAAAGTGTTCTCATAAGCAATCAGAATTCTCCTCAGATAACCCCATTCCCGGATCATGTTCCAACACCTGGGAAATACCTACTCTTGTTTATTTTTTGTTGCTAAATGCTCAGGCTGTCAAACTATATTTTAAACATCTGGGTTTCTACCTACATGTTACTGTTGCCCTCTACTTTGGCCAGAGAAGCTTCTTTTTGCAGTGGGTAGAGGTTAATAGAGAGACTCACAACTGGTCAATAGGTCTAGCATAAATAACAGTGAATGCTCTGTTGTGGGTGAGTCATCTCTATCAGTATTCTACTATCCAAAGCTCAGGGACCTTCCTGGAACAGGCAGCAGAGAGAATGTAAAATAGGGCAGGAGAGAAGCAATAAAATACTGACTTTCAGACATGATGTGACTGATGTGACATCAGTTCACAGCAGCTGTAGCTGCCTGCCCAAGACCTTCACAAGATGAAGGAAGTTAAAATCCCTGTGTGTATGGGAAAGAGGGTCTCTAGGTACCAACCGTAGCTGAAGGTTAGTGAGGGACAGAGAGTCTCTCTCCTTTGGGGATGTGGCAGCTGGCTGGTTGCTCAGTTGGTAGCCACACACCAATGTGCATATAGGCAGCACTAACTGGACTCAGAGAAATATTAGTAACAATAAAATGGAACATGAATTAGGAAGGGAGATAATGGGCTAGAGACACTGGGGTAAATTGGATGAAGGTAATGATGGATGAATATGACCAATATACATTGTATAAATGTATACAACTTTCCAAGAATTTAAAAAGCTTATTGATACAAAAATGGCTTCTGAAAACAAAGAAATTAAGAGTTTGTACAAACTAGAAAGGAAGATAGCATCTTCCAAGTTAAACCTCTTCAGCTTTCTAGGTAGGAGGAGGGGAGATGTCTTTGGTCTCTGTAAACTAAGTACTGATTTTAGGTCAGTAGATGGAGGACAACTTCTCCTGTGTCCACTTACTATCCTTAGCTCAATTGTCCTTCATATTTTGTGAACATTTTCTGGTCACCCGTAGTTGCACAGATACCATTATAATCTTTAAATTAAAAGACAATCCTATATATTGTAAATAAAAGCAAACAAAACAACAACAAAAGATCTCTTCTCTCTAGGATATTTATGACGATACCTTCTACTTGGATTCATGAGAAAGCATCAAGGACGACCAAGTGTCTCAGGATGCTTCCGACTGCATCATTGCCACGGAGTCATCAAAGCACTGCTGAATCCTTTTAGAAATGGCAGCTCAATTCCTCCTCAAAAAGGCTATTTTTTTTTCAAAAACAATATTGTATTAGATATTTTCTTCATTTACATTTCAAATGCTATACCAAAAGTCCCCTATACACTCCCCCTGCCCTGCTCCCCTACCCACCCACTCTTGCTTTCTGGCCCTGGCATTCCCCTGTACGGAGGCATATAATCTTTGCAAGACCAAGGGCCTCTCCTCCCATTGATGGCCTACTAGACCATGCTCTGCTACATATGCAACTAGAAACACAAGCTCTGGGGGTACTTGTTCGTTCATATTGTTGTTCCTCCTATAGGGTTGCAGACCCCTTTAGCTCCTTGGGTACTTTCTCTAGCTCCTTCATTAGGGGCCCTATGTTCCATCCAATAGATATGACTTTGAGAATCCACTTCTGTATTTGCCAGGCACTGGCATAGCCTCACAAGAGACAGCTATATCAGGGTCTTGTCAGCAAAATCTTGCTGGCATATGCAATAGTGTCTGGGTTTGGTGGTTGTTTATGGGATGGATCCCCGGGTGGGGCAGACTCTGGATGGTCCTTCCTTCCATCTCAGCTCCGAACTTTGTCTCTGTAACTCCTTCCATGGGTATTTTTGAGTTTCATGTGCTTTGCAAATTGTATCTTGGGTATTGTAAGTTTCTGGGCTAATATCCACTTATCAGTGAGTGCATATCATGTGTGTTCTTTTGTGATTGGGTTACCTCACTCAGGATGATATCCTCCAGATCCATCCATTTGCCTAAGGATTTCATAAATTCATTGTTTTTAATAGCTGAGTAGTACTCCATGGTGTAAATGTACCACATTTTTTGTATCCATTCCTCTGTTGAGGGACATCTAGGTTCTTTCCAGCTTCTGGCTATTATAAATAAAAGACTGCCCTATTCTTATCAGGGGTCATAGTTCTTAAGTTTTCTTTCATTTTCTCTTTTGATGTTATGTGTTGAGTCAGACACTTGTGCACTCTAAGCACAAGGTGTACCAGTGAGCTGCAGCATAAACTCATCATAAACCTCCTCATAGACCATAAACTTATTCTCTTCATCAAGGCTATGACCTCTAGGAGAATGTAGAATAACAATCTATTACCCAGAATGCCATTCACAGCTCATAGCACCATACACATACATAGAGCACAGACACAGAGCATGGTCATCTTCGGTCTTCCCATCTAATTGCTTGTGGATCGTGTGGAATTCATTTTGGAGGGACACACAGGAAGTGTTCCCATACTTCCATGGCTCTTTTTGGTCTTGCACCACCTCGCCCATTGCCAGAATCCTTCCAAACCACACTGAATTGTACTATGACTGCCCATTCTGCAGACTGGCATCAGAAAGGAGATTTCTGCAACCATCCTTGACACTTGATTCCCATGAAATGGAGGTCAAAAGAGCCCAGCAACGCCACTACAACAAAAGTCACTGTAAAACTGAAACTGGAAAGAACTCTGCCTTCCCTTTCCCAGCTCACTGCAGAGGTGTCCCTCATGGGTGGAGACCCTCCCCAGCCTGTCATTCTAGATCCTCTGACAACCTCTTGGGGGAAAGAATTTACTTCCTTTGAATTCCTCAAGGGAAAAATAAACCTTCAAGCAAACATTGTTTCCCTTGCTAATATGACTGATCATGGCAGATGTCCTTTAATGCATTAATAAGGCCACGGTTACGTTTTCTTAGCCAAAAATCTCTCCAGTAAAAGAAAGAAGAATTGAATGGATAACAGTGATCCATTACTCATTCCTGTTATTCAAGTTTCTACCCTGAGCAAAAAATAAAATAAAATAAAATAAAATAAAGATTAAACCTACATCCCTCCAGACAAAGGCTCTTTGCAATCCATGTACTCTTGGAATGTAATTTTCTCATCCTTAAACACTGATGATTGGATATAGACTCTGGGACTGTCTTTGCTCTTCCCAGTTTTCACATTAGACTAACCTGAAACTTTTTTTTTTAAAGATCTCATATAAATGACTTGAAATCCTTGCTCCAAGCCCTCACCAAGTTATTTGCCTATGACCGTTAATTAGCTTGCCTCTGTAGAGTTTAATTTCCATTCCAATTTTACAGATGAGGAGTTCTAACAAGCTCTAACCTGTTTGTTGGCCGTTTTCAAAGCAGAAATGGTGGTCAGAGCTGCTTAGAAATGACCAATGACCAGCAGAGACTCCATGGTCTGATTCATTTTGCTTTTCTGTGGTCTACTTAAAGTATGAAGACAACTGAAGAGTGGTCGGGAAAAAAGAACTCAGGAGAGCAATGTATTCACCACCTATGACAATTTTCTTAACACATATTTATTATGTGTGCATGTGGATGCCTGCCACCATGTGGACAGGACAGTCAGCTGTGGGAATTGCTTCTTTCTTTTGACCATGTGGATCCCAGGGATCAAATTCAGACTATCAGGATTGGCAGGAAATACCTTTACTCAGTAGGCAATCCTACTAATTTTCCAAGTTTTTTTTTAATTTTTAAATATTTTAATTAACTCCTTGAGAATTTTACACAATGTGCTTTGATCATATTCACACCTCTCCTTCCCCTTTCTCCCCTCTCTCCCCTCCTCCCTTTCCTCCTCCCACTAATTTCTCCCAAGTTCACCTCCACCTCCTTATCCCCCAATTTCACACCCTGACTTTTAGGGTCTTAATAACCAATCAAGCCCAATGTGTCCTTCCCATACACTCCTGTCTACAATGTCATTCAGTATAGCATGGCCAACCTACCAAGAGCCACACGCTTAAAGAAAACAATTCCCTCCCTCCAAAAGCCATAACCTGTGTATAACTCCTCAGTTAGAGGTGAGAACTCTGGAGTCCCTTCACACTCCATACAGGGATGCTGACTGGATTGATCTTAGGCAGACAACCACAGCAGATGTGAGTTCATGAGTATAGTGGTCCTGACTTGACAAGGGGACACTCTTCCACTCCTGGCCTCTCAGATCATTCTAATAATCTTTCTGTCCCCTCTTCTGTGATGGTCCCTGAACCTTGGGGATGGATGTAATATAAATAACCCATTTGACACTGCCTCGTATTCTCTGGTCTCTGGCCAGTGTACAAAGAAATTTCTCTTACATGGCCTGAGAGCTGCACTGATTTATGGGTAGAGAGATCTGAATTTAGAGAGTAGTGGGTACTACTTCCATGTAGCAGAAAAATAGTCATAGGTTCACCCCTGTGGCCTGTGAGATCCCCAGGCATGAGTTCCTGGCCAGAAACACACCAGGCATGTGTTTTCTCCTATGAAGCAGGTTTTGGACATAGGCCAATCTTTAAAGGAAAATACTTCCAGAGTTCTACAAGTTATAATCATAAAGAAGATTCGAAGAAGCTATGCATTGATGTCTTGCTATCCATTATATTAATGTTACAAAAGCCAGTGAAGATTCTACACAAAGATCACTATAGAACTCAACCCTGGGATGGCTCTGTCTCTCTTCCTTGGTGCACTCCGGGTTGGTGTCTCTTAAGATGGAAGCTTTAGGAAGTCCTGCGAATCTTCAGTGGACACTATGTCAAACACAACTTCATCAGAGGGAATCTGCAAAACTCCGTGCACCTCACACATTTCTGAAATTTCTATGTTCCTAGCATAAGCATGCAAATGTTACCTGAAGAAGAGAGAATGCCACTTCTTATTTGGCAGTGTCTCAAGGAATTCAACATATCACATAAGCCTAACTAGTTAACAGCTCTCCTTTTGAGAAAGAGAAAATATATTTTCGGGTTTCCCAGAGCCTCCTGGGAAATATCAGAGTTCATTCAAAGTTTAAAAAGAGAGAGAGCCATTCGGAATTGGATATTTGGATGTTGAGATGTTGTGAACATTAATTCCAATTGTCAGTTTGGTAAGAGTTAGGTTCACCATGGGAGAAACAAAACCTATGTGTCTAACAGAGCAGACTACAAATTACAGAAAGAAAATAAAAATAAATCTAGAAAGGAGCTTAGCTTTCCGGCGTGGGCACCTTCAACCTATCACTCCACAGAGACCACAAAGATAATTCTCTTTTACTTGGGGAGTCGACGGCTGCTTTCCAATGAGACTCATACTCTGTGTTTTCCCAAAGCCCAGATGTGAATAAACCATCTCTTCCACCATTCTGTCTCCTGGTTTGTTTCTGTAGAGGCAGCTGTCAGGCTCAGGTAACATGGACATGTGTGAGAAGGGGTTTTTCTATATTTGATTATTTGAGGTGGGAAGACCCCCTACACTCACACTCTATGGGCTAAGGGTCCTGAAGTGCATAAAAGGGAGGAAGAGCTTGGTCTCAGCAATGGCTGATTTCTGCTTCCTGTCTGTGGACTCAATACAGGAATTGTTGAGTTGACAGAGGCTATTTCTCTTGACTCAGGTGGGTTTTAGTGCAGGAATTAGAATACCAGATACTTAGGGTCCCACGAAACTTCCACCAAGTCAGTGGCCCCTCTCTGCATTCTTGTTTCATGAATTCAAAAAATAGGATTTGTGGGCAATGGGAGAGAACATTAACAAAGGAGTTTTATTATAGACTCATGCATATGAGCTTAATAGAAAGAAAACAGAGATCCCCCTTTATGGGGGAGGAGCCAATCTTGGGAATGGGACACTATCAAACTGCTAGTGTAGGATTTGTGGCATAAGGTATGAGACAGGAAATAAGCTGGTCATCAATTGGCCCAATCATGATGTACTTCCTAACATCCTCACATGCAGACTCTAAAAATGGCTTCCCATTTAGAAGAAGAGATGGTCATAGAAATCAGGTTCCTTTTCTAAAGTTTCTTCTTTAAATGTTTATTTTTAAATATCTCTGTGTTGGGGTGCACATGGAAGTGAGTGCCCACAGAGACCAGAGGTATCAGATCCCCCCGCCCCCGCTAGAGCTGGAGTTATAGGTTGTTGTAAGCTGCCAGATGTGGGTACTGGAAACTCAGGTCCTCTGCAAGAGTAGAAAGTGCTCTTAACCCCTAAGCCATCACTCGAGCCCAAAAGCCAAAAATGTTTTCAGCTTCTGAACAAGGACAATATGTTGAGGTTGCTGACCAGCTTCCATCTCCTGTTCTCACCTCAACATGGATCAGGTTCCTCCTGCAGTGACTAACTTGCCAGGACTCCAGGCTGTATCCTTGAACTTCAAGTCAGAATAGAGCTTTCCTGTCTTGCATTGTTTCCTGTTGTTTGATGAGAAAAATAACCAATGTAGATGTTATCCAAAACAAATAGGTTCTAACAATGTAATAGGGTTACATATAGTTATGGGACAAAGGAAAGACAGAAGGTTACATAGATGAGATCAAAATCTAACTCTTCAGTATTGACCAGACTCCATTTTCTTGAGTAATTGAAGATGTGAGCATAAAAATATATATTTTAACAAAAGCTTTGTTTTCTTGGCAAGTTGTACAAAGGTTAAAACATGAAGGAGAATATTTTCACAATTCTTTATTAGAAATAAACCAGCAATATAAGAAAACAAGTACAGATTTTGATAGTAGGTTTGTGTCTTGGTTAGACTTCTGTTGCTAGCCAAAATGTCTGATATTGAGCAATTTACAAGGGAACAATGCTTATTTAGAGTCCTGTGTTGTTTTGTCACATGATAGATGTCAGAGAGAAGTAGTCTTGTAATAAAGAAGTAAGGCATGTGACAGTGGGTAGCTGGTTTTATCCCAATCTGCTCTCCTGTAAATATTCCAACTGAAGAGTATGAGACCCCACACCCTGATATGGCCCTCTCAGCAGGAATGAAGATGTTCTAAAGAGACAATTGTGCCCCTCCTCTGGCAATCAAGTTACTGAAACAATGGACCACCCCCCAAAGAATTAAAATTTCCCAAGGAATCCTCACATTGGGAGAAGAAAAAGCCTGGATCATAATGTTAGCAAGAAGGAGATATTGTCTCCTAGAAAGAGAACTAATACATTGCAGACAAGTTTTCAAAGGATCTTGGAGGAAGGTGTTGAGGCCTACACCATGATGATAGACTGGCACTGCCTAGTGGAGCATACTTTGCCTTCTAGTTAAAACTTACCCTCATGCTAGGACCCTGAAGGAGGAGGAGAGAAGCTGAGGGAGGAGATCACTGGGTCTCGTTGTTCCTCTTTCCACTTGGCCAATGTGGCTCCCTTTTTTTTTTTCTTCTTTCTTTAAGGTGCACAGGCAGTCCTGCACACCAGGTGGGGAGGGATGGAGTGGACCTGGGATCTCTTCCCTTGGATTGTCTGGGCACATTGGACAGAAGGAAATGTTGTGGGGGGGGGCATCTTCTCCAAAGATTTCTATATAGATTTTCAGTGTTACAGCTCTTTCAGACAACATTCAATGAAACAGCTCTATTAGATGATATTCAATAAAACAGCTTGTGCTCATATACTTTACTCAGTGTGAACCAAGGGATGGATATATATATATATATATATATATATGTGTGTGTGTGTGTGTGTGTGTGTGTGTGTGTGTGTGTGTGTGTGTATACATATATATATATATATATGAGTAGGAAGGAGTTTTTCTTGGGATGAAGTTTCATTGACTGAGGCTTAAGGTTTTGAGATACCTCATTTGCATACAGAGGCATTCCAGGAAGTTGAACCTGTAATTTCACCAAAAGCTATGTGACATTCCTCAGGAAGAAGATTGAGAGTCAGGCTCCCCAGATCAGGTGGGAAAGAGGAAACCCCCCTAAGAAAAGGAAGTCTTCCATTTTGTGCCAAGCTCAAGAAAGCTGTCCAGACATAGTAGACTACAACCTTAGTAATGAGGTGCAGCAGGCCACAGTCAATAAATCTTTTTCTGCTCTGCACTAATGCATATTGATGACAAGTAGCTGAGCCTGACTTGTTAAAGTTGCTAGGCCATAGGCTCTGACCCTAATAACTCCAATTAACCTGCTTCCATGGAAAAGCATGAAATTTCCCTTAGCAACCTAATCACCTGTTAAGAAGCTCACTTCTCAACACTGCCACAGTAGGCAGGCCAAATCCAGTGTGAGTCCCAGAGGGAAAGAGCAATAGCTAAGACATTGCATCTCATGTTGTTTTTAACATATAAGCAAATTCATCTGCTCTTAAGCTCAACTCCTTCTTTTTGTGCAAACCTTCTGTCTTAGGGTTGATTGCATTGCAGTGAAAAAATACCATGTCCAAGGCAACTCTTATAAGTAACAGCGTTTAATTGGGGCTGGCCCACAGTTTCAGAGGTTTAATCCATTATCATCATAGCAGGAAACATGGCAACACCTAGACAGGCATGGCACTGGAGAAGGAGCTAAGAGTTCTACATCTTAATTCAAAGGAAGCCAAGAAAAGACTGTTTCCCATGTGGCTAGGAGGAGGGGCTCAAAAGCTCAGCCTATAGTGACACACTTCCTCCTACAGAGCCACACCCACTCCAGCAGGGCCACACCTCCTAATAGTGGCACTCCCAGGGCCAAGCATATTTAAACCATCATACGTTCTAACTCTCATAAATATATATATATATATATACACTTAAGGAAGACCTACTCCTCAGTTTAGTACACTGGGAAGTTTCAAATTACAAAAAAAAAAAAAAAATTAAGGAGAAGGTCACCTGGAAACTTTTCTTAAGCAGTTGCAAAATAAAATTCTTTTTAAAGTTCACTTAAAATATTATAGCATTCCTATTTATTTAATTTAATGACTCTTGACACTATGATTGAGTTGTTTCTTAATATCTCATGAGATATTAAGTAAAGCTATTATTCATATATAGACTGTTTGACACTGACATTTCAGGTGAGGAATGCCTTAAAAATTACAAAAGTAAGGATACAAAACAGGTAAAAGTGGTTTGTTGAAATTCACTGTGATCTGCTATGAGTTAATCCACATTGTGTGAAACAATGCCCTTCAGGCTGTGCCTTACCCTGAGAGAGTCCATTTACAATGGAACTTTTGACTCCATTTTGAGCAAAGAAGACACGTTTTCTCATGGGTAAAATGATTGAACATAACAGACCAAGAAACGGTAGAACTCCCTCACTTGGACCCCATAAAGTGATGAATACCTACCTGTATGCATTGGGATGACAATAGTCCCACATGGAACTATTATCTGATAACCAATGTGTGTTTGTGTGTGTGTGTGTGTGTGTGTGTGTGTGTGTGTGTGACCACAGAACTCCTGACTATCTCTAGAGCTTTAGCTCACCTCAGTCCCTTGCTGTTGGTGTGGCCTACTGGTCTACCCATCCATTTATTCACCTGTTTAGGCCTGAACCCACCATTCCTGTTCTGAGCTGGTGGTGGGTTCATTATCTTATCAACAAAGGCTCTGCTTAACACTTCCCAATGATAAAAATTTTGAACTTTTATTTTGCCTCTTTAACTTGTATTATTCTGTAAAGCACACATATATAGACAGACAGAATTTACTATGTGATCTGAGAAGCTGATATTAGTAGTTAAGATTGGAATAAAAGAATCTGCCTATGCCTCAGCCAGATTACCAAAAGAGGCAGGGTTAGCTGACACATTACTGCAATTAAGAGTGCTGCAGCCACAGACTGCCGAGATAGATGACTCTGTAGTTAAGAACACTTGCTGCTCATGCAAAGCTCTAGTGTTCCTGGCACCCATCTAGCAGCTCACAGCTGCTTTTAACTCCAGTTCCATGGATTCCAATGCTCTCTTTTGGTCTCTGTGGGAACTAGGCATACATGATAACACACATACATACATGTAACATTCAAACACATAGAATACAGATAATTAAATCTTCTTTTAACTGTTCCATACATAAATTTATCATTATTCAATACATTCTGAATGTGGAAAGACAAAAATTCTGTCTGCTTCTGGCTTAGCACATTCACCAGGTGGTCCTTCCTTAGGTTTGGGTTGGTTGGTTGGTTGGTTGGTTGGTTGGTTGGTTGGTTGGTTGGTTCCCAAGTATCCTAGGCAGGCACAGAACTCATTGTACATCTGAGGAATGACTTTGCATTTCTGATCCTCCTGCTTCTTAAGGCCATGTGCTGAAATTACAGGTACACATCACTATGCCGTTCATGTGGCATAATGGATCAAACCCAGAGCCTTATGCATGCTAGGTAAGCATAACACACACTGAGTTATACCACAGAACCCATTTTTTTTTACTGCTATGTTTAATGTGAATCAAGAAGTTTATTTTTACTGACATTTTATTCATAGGTTGGACTTATAACTTAATAATCTTAAGCATCTAGTTGAGATAACATACCCTGTTTTGACCGTTACGTCTAAGAAGAGTGCTACTACATAAGACTATATGTTCACTATAATATTTTTACTTAATAATTATTTGGGAATTTCACATCATGCGTCCCAGTTGCCCTCACCTCCCAGTAGTCCCATGTCCATCCCTCCCCCCACCAAGACAGAAAGAAAAGAAAAAAAGAAAAAAAACCAAGCAAGTCCATTTGTGTTCTCCACATACTCACTAAAGCATGTTCAAATTCTTAGTGGCCACCCCAAAGGGACACTGAGTTTTTCTCTACCTGAACCCTGCTCAGAAGCCATCAACTGTGGAACTGTGGAGACCTCCACCTCAGCATACTGCTTGTTTGTTTGTTTGTTTGTTTGTTTGTTTGTTTGTTTTTAGTTCTATTTGATGTCTTCCTCTCTTCATTTTTTTGGACAGGGGTGGAGTGTTGGGGTGTGAAGGGAGGGTTGAGGGAGGGTGGAGGGAGAGTCAGAGGATGAAGGTAGGGTTGTCACAGAAGCCTTTTATGTTCCTCTTCTCAATTATGCATGCATTTGCTATCATTGATAACAATGCAAAAGCAGCTTCCTTGCTCTTCACAGTCAGTGGGAGCATAGACCCTAGGCTTCTACATGGTTTCTGACAACAGCTCAGACCACAAACATTCACTTGGTCTCCAGCAGCAGCCAAGGATCACCTCCTGCTCTCCAGTGGCAGTACATGATCCTCTGCCAAAGCATAGACCACTGCCCAGCATGACTTCTAGGAGAAACCCAGACTATCTACCCAGTCTTTTGAGTAGATCCAATCCAGTAAATGGACCATTCTTAATCTCAAACATCTTGTCAATGTTCAGAGGCAGGGCAATCACATGGCTGGGCAGCTTGTTTAAGGGCTAAGTCTGCGCAAGTTCCAGACTGCAGCACGCCATCCTATCAATCCTGTGGGTGAGGACTTGCTTCACTGTCAACTGGCTTCTCTCACACCCATCACAGCTATCATGTCTCCAGTTCTGGCATGTACTCATCACTCTGCTTCTCATCTTTCCTGCCTCTTCATCACACAAGGGCCCCATATAAGTCTGATGGCTCTAGAAGCATTGCTGGTCTTATTTTATCAATGAGGGCACAGGTACACTAATATAAAAAAGTCTCCATCTATAAGCCAAGGTACCTAGCGGGAAGAGGCCATCTACAAGGCCAAGGGAGAACGAACACTCCAAGTACCTTGACCTTGAACTTGTAGCACCATGAGACATCCCGCAGTGATATCACCTAGTATGGTGCTTTGTTGAATGCTCTGAGATACTTGCCCTCCACTAAAGGTATTATTCACAGGATATGTCCACAAATTCATGGGGTGGAGCTGGAGAAACCCTAACAAACAGGAAAGTGCTGGGCTGCGTGTGTTCCTCTTCCTTGAGGGTTCAATGCTGCCCTAGTGGTACCCAAGATTGTGACACAAATGTACCCTGTTCACTCCATGTCTTTCAGGCCTCAGTCTGTAGATCCAGCTTGTCCTCATCTTAGCTATTAGTTATTGGTTATCAATAACCTTATCCTTTGGGGGACCTAGTAGGAGACCCCAGAAAAAACAGGTATTTCTTCATGCCTCACTATTGTCTGGGAATTGTCACCTACCACCTTACTACTTAGTATCATGAAGTGACAACCAGTGCCATGTGTACCATCATGTCTTCTGTCACCACCTCTT
The DNA here is from genome assembly GCA_902729485.2 of Mus minutoides. Classification (NCBI taxonomy): domain Eukaryota; kingdom Metazoa; phylum Chordata; class Mammalia; order Rodentia; family Muridae; genus Mus; species Mus minutoides. Next base: position 212,224 of record LR750139.1, read on the forward strand.
CTGATTGCCTCTTTCCCAACTGACATGGAACCCCCCAGTTCCCCCTCCGGACAGCTCCACCACTCTCAGGTACTGAGTACCTCTCCCTAGCTATGTTGCTCTGCATCCTGTCCTTGTGAGAACACCACTTAGCACAGGTATCCTCAGCAGTGTGACAAGGGAACCACAACCCAGGGTACACCAAATAAGATGGCACTGCTCTGTTTCTGGCAAGTTGAATGGCAGGAACATGGAGATCTGGCCCTTAGAAGCAATTCTTCAGTGACGATTGTCACTGAAGCACAGACCCAGGAGGACAACGGGAGCTAGGATGAGTCCCAGAAAACAGAGACGTCTAGCTCAGTTCTCTGAGAATAAACTAAATCCTTATAGCCCTCATAAGTACCATCCCCTACCTGAACCCTCCCTGCAGTTCAGGGTCCATCTGTAGGAAATCCTATGGAAGAAGAGATGGATTAGGGTAAAGAACTTGTACCTGGGTCCCTCTACATGCTTGGTCCTCCCATGGCTGTCACAGGATACTAGAGACCCTGGGTCCTCCTATGGCTACCACAGGATACCACAAGAGACCCAGGGTACTTCAGAAAGGGTCCTGTGCTGGCTTTGAATGAACCTATCCCAACATCTGGCTCTGTTCCCACCAAAGCCCTTGACAGTCCTGGTATTTATAGATAACCATTTCTGAGTACACAACCACTGTCTACATCTAAGCCACTATGGCTTTCACACAAGGACTCAGCCAACCTTATAGTGCCCATGTCCTGACTCCACAAACATGGCAAAGCCATGAGTTTGCTCCCTGTGGTCTCCCATAGCTGACTGCTCCTCCTGTTCAACCAGCACCAGCCAGGATACTCCTAATGAGTACAGTCAAGTCTCCAACACCTGTTTGGGAGGTGAGGCACTTGCTTCCAGGCAGTGGGTGACTTGTCCCTACATAAGCTTATCAGAAACAGCAGTGTTTTAGTCAGGGTCACTATTGCTGTGAACTTGACTAAGATGCAAGGTGTAAGAAACACTGTGACCAAGGCAACTCTTATAAAGGAAAACATTTAATTGGGCTGGCTTACAGTTCAGAGGTTTAGTCCATTGTTGTTATGATGAGAAGGCTGGCAGCCTGCAGGCTGACATGGTGCTAGAGACAGAGCTAAGAGCTCTACATCTTGATTCAGAGGCAGCAGTGGAAGACTGTGAGCTACACTGGATGTAACTTGAGCATATGAGACCTCAAAGCCTGCCCTCTCAGTGACATACTTTCTCCAACAAGGCTATACCTACTCCAACAAGGCCACACATCCTAATAATGCCACTTCTTATCGGCCAAGCTCTCACACACATCCATTCCATTCCCATTCAAACCACCAGAGGAAAGAGGAGGGATTTTTGACTTGCATTTCCACACTGTAGACCTTTATTGAAGGAAGCCATGATAGGAACTCAAATAGGGCAGGACCCTAGAGGCAGGAGTTGATGCAGAGGCCATGGAGGAGGCTGCTTACTGGCTTGCTCAGCCTGCTTTCTTACAGAACCGAGGACTACCAGCTTAATGATAGCACCATCGACAATGGCCCTCCCCCATCAATCACTAATCTTCAAAATGCTCTACAGCCTTGCTTACACCCCCATCTTATACAGGCATTTTCTTGAGACTTTAGTTGGTGTCAAGTTGACATAAAAGCTTTCATCATAAACAGTAGGAGTCCAGTCTTTGTATTTTAGACAGGAAAGTCACACTCCACACCCCGCTTCCATCTAACTTGAGAGTTCTCAAGGGGATGTAGACCAGTCAACTCACAGGGAGATATTGAAGTTTACAGTATTGGTATGTTTTGTGCATGTGTTTACAAACCCAGAGTCTTGAACATGCTCTATAGTACAGTAGCTCTATAGAGTATAGTAAAATACTCTGTCACTGAGCAATAACTCAAGCTCCTCAAGTTATCACTGGTCTTCACTCTTGTCACTGGACAAATGAGAACAGGAGTCCAGGTGTGCAGCATCCGCACCTGGGTATCTTTGAGTTCTCACTCAGACAGTGGTGCAAAAGGGGCTCTGGCTCGTTTAGTGTGCATCTCATGAAGCTTTGCTGTGCCACACCACTGAGCATGTGAGAAGGCTTCAGAGTGGCTGAGGGGCCTGCTCTATCCTCTTTACCATATGAACTTGCGAGAAATGAATTTTATTCTTCTCCTGTTGTGTAGATTCATGTGTCTGTGTACGAGTATGCATGTACGTGTTGGCACAGGTGTGTGCATGGCTGCATGTCATGCACAGTGAACATCTATATGCACCTGTGTACATATGTCCTCATACTACCACACACATCTGAGTGTCTGAGGGTACCTAAAGATAGGAAAAGCAGTTTGTACCTTACACAAATATTGGGGCCTCGGTGTCATTGATATTTGGGAATAAAGAAAATTGGGAGAGGCTAAGACAGGATCAGTCATGGTTGTTCTAAGTCACAATTCTGTGGCCAATATTAGTTACCAACTTTAAATAAAAATAAAAACACTTGATTTGCAGCGTTGCATCCACTGTATAAGGATTGGTCAGAAACTTCTACCTTTAGTAACGGGAAAATACTTAATGAAAACAGGTACCACAGTGATGTTTGCTGACTATATTTAAAAACAAACCTTGAAGCCCAGGTTGTAATCAGTTATACATATGGCAGGGGCTTGTTCATCACAACCATGTAAGTATGTATAAAAATGAGAAAACAAGAGATCACACATGTAAATTCTCATGTAAAAAAACCCCAGAATTTGCCTAATGCTCTAGAACCCCAGAACCTCCCAAGAACAGCCCACCTTCCCTACAAAGAAGATTCCCAGGGGTGGTTTCTCCATCTCTGATGAGGTGTTTTATCGAATAATGTGGTATAATTTAGTTTTGCCTGTTTCTGACATCTCTATACATTAAACAATGAGTATAGCAGTGTGGTCTCATTGTCTGAAGAGGGAAGCCATTTACATTCAGATTTACCATATTGCATCACCTAAGGACATCAAACAGTGCACAGCCACTCTTAGCCACATGGGGGTTGCCACTGCTCCCAGCTTTGCTATGGAGAGCATTGCTACCAGGAACATTCTTTCCCATATCTTCTGAGCCGTTCAGGATTTCTCCAAGCAGTGAAGGCAGCAGACTCGGGATAAGAGGTGAGTTAGCAAACCACACATTTACACAGATTAAATCTGTGTATTGGGATGTGTGTCAAAGATCATGTCTAAGGACACACCATCCCTCCATTCAGTTCTGGTGGGTGACATGGTTACTGTTAGGGGTCTGGGCTGCACAAGAGGAAGGCAAGGGACATAGGAAACAGTGGGAACAAACGTCAAGGTTTCTGGAGTAAACTCTGGAGTGTCGTGGTAACATTTTTATATTTCTATCTGCATAATAATTAGCAGTTTTGACTTGGTGGGGGGGTACCATTCTCTGAGACCATCTCCAAAGGATGCCCCAAGGCAGAGTAGGGCCCTGGGAATTTCTAAATGGGAGGAACTGGTCTATCAGGACAAACCCAGCCACATTCTTAGTTCTGTGTAACTTGCTTTCGGAAGACACCCTGTTGTCATTTCTCCTTCAGGAAAGTCTTATTGTCAGTACTGGGAACAGAGTGAGAGGTAATAGGAAGACAGAGTCAGTGGCCAGAGTGGACCAGACAACTGTAGGTAAGAGAGAGGCCTCATCTTTGGTGGTATGTGGAGAGATTCAGAGACATGTTTAACAGTGTTTGCAAGGTTCAGAGACCCCAGTAACCCAAGTAGTTCCACAAGCTCAGCTGTGACTGCAGAGGCATACTTGTGCTCTTCAGATGCAAACGAGATGCTTCTGTTCAGCAAGCCTGGCCCTGGGCTAGTTCTTGTATAGCTAGCTGTACCACACCAAGTGTGGCACCAATACTGGCCAGGGTGTGCCAAGCCTTTTCATTTCTAGTTAGACCGCTTGCACTACCTGGATTGGACAGCAGAGGGTGGTATAGCACTGCCTGCATCCACCCTGAACTTGGCCATCATACTTGTGGGAATGGGGGTGAGGGAGTGGGATCTGTGTTGCCAAACCCCACAACCCCACAGGAAAGTTATGATCCAGGTTCTGAAATGGCTTTCCTAGGCTTTCTACCCGACAATAAAGTCACTCTTGTATTCCATCTGCAGCTATGAAGAAATAACCATAGAATTTTTTAAAATACCTATGGAAATCTGTTTTATGGTACAACTGCCAATGTCTTACTTTAGTGCCCACCTTTGAAATAAAAGTCTGAAAGTTTTCATTTATTTAGAATGGTCCTGAAGAAGGACCTCACCCCACCCCACCCCCAATTAGGCTTTGAATAGTCTCGTGTCTAACTCGGATTTCTAACTGGCAAATGAAGCCCAGTTTCACACACTCTACCGCAAAGTGCACAGTGAGTTTTGAAAAAATAGATTTATTGCCCAGGAGTTGCAGAGGCTTCTCCTGGGCAGAAAGGCACAGGGCTCAGGCCCGTCCCAGGCGCTTCTTGATGAAGTGGCCCACCAGCCGCTGTGGTCTCTGCTGGTATTCCACAAGCACATCGTGGGGAGTGTTGATCTGGTCCCCTTGCAGACGGTCCAGAAGGGTGACACACACCACGGCCGCTGCAAAGAACAAAGGCCTCATCAATGCAGGATGGACACCTTCCTTACCTCACCAAGGAGGAAGGCCAGGGCTCGGGAGCTGAGGATCAACCTGTAATACCTCCGGAGGCCAGCAGTGTGCAGGCTAGGGACAATTGGGAGGGCTGTGTGGATGGACCGGAAAGGCATAGAAAGCATGCCTTCCAGCAACTCTGGCATGGCCCAACTCTATTGCCTTTGCCTTTGGGTCCCAAAACCATTCCAGCTGGATCCAGGGCCAGCACCTGGCTGCCCTGTGCAGGACATGTTGTCCCAGACCATGAAGCACAGGCCGTTCTGAGGGGTAATGCTGAGCTGGAAGGATGTTGAGGACTGGATAACAGGGTGGATTAGCCCTTCAGAAAGCCAAGCTGTCGGCAGGGCTGGAGCAGCTTCCTGGGCAGCAGAAAATCCCATCACCATCTTTCTGACCCCTCTCAGTGGAATCTGCAAGAACACTGAGGATCCTGTGCTTTTCCGTGTGTCAGTCAACACATCGTATGTGTACCCAGACTACAGGGGTGACACCTTGGTCAGAAACTGAGAATTCATCATTGGGGTACTCTCAGGAGGACCCCTCCATGATGGTCCTGCAAAAGAGACAGAGAAAGGACAGCAAGGCCATGCCATATCGGCGTACCTTTCAGGCCACAGGCACTGCACATGGTGGCAAACACTGAAGATTCCATCTCGATATTTCGGACACCCGCGGCATGGGCTGCACGCAGATAGGCCTGTTTGTCCTTCTCTGTGTAGGAGCAGAGAGCACCATCCAGACGGCCTTGCCCTGTAGCACATGAAGAGAACCACACATACATAGTTAAAGCCTACCACACTTAGGCACCATGCTACTATACATGCCATTAAGACCCAGGGTCGAGGGGGCCCACCCACTGTTACAGCCATCACAGAAATGATGAGTGGGTCAGCACTCCAACAGAGATAGCACCACACCACCATCACACAGCAGGCTTGGGGTGGGTGAGCGATCCCTGGAGCAAACATGCCCTCACTTCCTCTCACCCTCATAGAAGTTCAAGGTGCACATGGTGTTGCCCACAACCGTGGGGAACTCATTCAGGTCTGAGGAGCACTGAACCAACTCCTGAACCAGCTGCTCATCCAGGTTGGTGTTGCGAATCACCCGTTTTCCCAGGACAATCTGCTCAAACTCCGGCTTGAAGCACTCGTCCACTGCCTGCTGCGTGATGACGACAGAGCCAGGCTCCAGACCTGAGGAAGACGCACAGATCATGGTTACACATGGTGACAAAGCAGTAGAGAGGAGCCCAAGCACAGCCCACAGGATCCATTGGCAAAGCCAAGGACTGAGGCAGGCACCCAGGGTATGCTCAAAGCCGTCCATACTTTTTCCTACTAAGCTTTCCTGAGTGGGAATTTGTACAGTCCATTGCTGAACTAGGAGATAAGCAGAGAACCCACCAGGATCTCTACAGCCTTTGTCTGACATTTCTATCTTCAAGGCATTGCCACTGACTAGCATGCCACCAACCAGGTGACCATGTTAGCTTAATAGTTCCAGATCGCTAGAAACCAGTTCCTATGGCAACCCTTATTTTAAAATAAAATTGCTTCAGAGACTTTAGGGTATGTCGCTGCCCAACACGCACACTTCTTACTGCCAAAAGCCCCAATAAAATATAGTCACCACTGTGAATGAAATAGAGGACTCGAGCAGGTGGGACCAGTGAGAAGTGACCGTGGCTCTGCCATAAGGAATCAATTGACTCAATTACTGAAATTAATGGTGGATGAGCGCTCGAGCTCGCAGGACTTGCCATCTCTCATACTTGATGAAACCTGTGCCATCACTAGACTCTGTCAGGAAGAAGACTTCACTCATCTGAGCATCATCGCAGAGGCCAAGCAGACCTTGTCTTTATAACATGAAGTCAATCAGGACACTAGTCCTCGGTGTATTGCAGTCTTCAAATCCTCTCTGCTTCTTAGATTGTTTGTTTGTTTGTTTGTTTGTTTGTTTGGGATTAGTTTTGATCAAGGATTAGGAAGCATTGAGCTAATTTCAGAACCCCTTTGTTAGTTTTATATCCCACTCCACCCCCACATACACTTTAATGGAATAAGAGGATTCAGGCAGAAAAGAAGGGCCTTAATCAACCCTGTATGTGTTCACACCTTGCTGGACCTGGTACTGGGCTCTGGACACTCCACACACACGGCCAGAATCCCTCCTCAATCCTCACCTATCCCGCCTGAAGTGCCAATTCGGAAGATGGTGATGTTGGAGCACCTGGCATGGTACAGCATTTTGATGAGCTCATGCAACATGATCCCGATGGAAGGAATGCCCATACCATGCTGAAACCAGAGAGAAATGCAGAGGCTCAGCCCACTGTTCCCCTGTCAGTGCACGCACAAGGCCCTGCAAACATCGGGCTCTGCATCCCAAGTCACCTAAGGCCCTCCAAACAATGGGCTCTGCATCCCAAGTCACCTAAGGTCCTCCAAACATCGGGCTCTGCATCCCAAGTCACGTAAGGCCAACTAAGCTTTGCACAGACGAGCTTTGGAGAGGAAGAACTTTCACATACATTTTACAATATTCTACTTAAAGTTACTCTGCTTTATCAGTCATTACTGCCATTCTTTTGCTATACCTAACTGCCATACTAAAATGTCTCTATAAAAGGAATATTCATACTTATCAGTTTTGAAGCCCTCCTGCTTTGAGGCATCCACAAGGACATTGGAACAAAGCCCATGTGTGGAAGGAGAGTACGGCATGTGTTATGTGTATGCTTCAACCAATTAAATCAGTATGTGAAATGGAAGACAGACAGCCAAACATAAACAGAGCTGTCTTATACCTGACTTCATTTGACTGACACAACATAGACATCAGCAGGAAGGAGATAGCTACTATCATTAGGTAACAAATTTTTTTCCTGATATTTGAAACCATGAACACGAGCCACCATACTGGATAAGGTTTTACCACTGAACTTTTAAACTGCCCTCTCCAGTTTGGCAAAACAAGAAACCTGTCTGATTCCTCCATCCTTGACCTGAGACCATCTATGGACTGTACTTCTGCCTCTGCCATTACCTCCTTGCCTCTGCAATGCAACCCCAGTCCACATGCCTCCCAAAGATCCTCCCACACCCTCATCTCCTATGATACCATCCCCTCCCTGAATGGCTCTGTCCCTATGGCAGAGCCTAATTGCAAAAGGACCCCTTCCAGAATGTCAGACACAGAAAATGTTCCCACAAGGTGCATCTGCTTTCAGATGATTTGACATGACTTGCATATTTAACTAACTAGGCTCAAGACACAAAATATCAACAGGAAGAGAATTCACTTCTGAACCACAGTTCTTCACTATATTATATCATTATCATATATATCAAGTATGTGATATATTATCATTATATTGTTGCCCATCAAATCAAAATCACCTCATTGATAGGATATTGGAGATTTTCTATATTTTCTTTTATTACTTATTCAACCTGTGTTATAAAGTAGGTCAGTTACTGTGAGGTAGACAGAAGCGTGGATGCCTGGTATGTGGATTCTTATAGCCCTCGGCCTCCCGGGAACTGCCACCCCCACAATGAGTGGATAGCTGTTTTTGAGACGTGTGTGATTTACTATTTTTTTACATATTTGCATGTGTATCTGCTTTTGTATACCTAGGCTTTCTAGGAGGTGAAGCCTCAAGGGCTGGAGCCTAGGACTTACTCATGCCCAGGTCCCGGCTGCTGAGAGTTCACCAAGCTCCCAGCCATTTACAGTAAACAAATGTTAGGGTGCCAGCTGTTCAGCTGTTCCCACATGCAAAAGTGTGGAGCCCAGAGCCTTGCAGAGCATGGAGACCAAATCCAAGTGAAAGGCAAATACTCACGCTCACAGACAGCACGGGCCCGGCTTTATACATGGTGTAGCGGTCAGTGCCTGCACAGATGTTGGGATATTCCTTCCCTGGATGGTCAAGGCCCAGCTCTGCAGCCACATACTTGATGAAGGTGCTCATCCGGGAAGAGCTTCCACCAACACACACAAACTGCAACCAGAGAACGGGGACCCCGTTAGTGTACTGTGTCATCAGGGGTCTGCAAAGTTCACCAGCAACCTTGGGGTCATCTGGGAACTTCCTAGCAAGTTTTCTGGCCTGACCTGTACCAGGTGTATCTGAGGGGACTGAGCAATCCACTTTTCTGATGAGCTTTTAGTAGCACTGGTCTGGGAATCGCTGCTCAGTACAAGGGCACAAAGCACAGTGCCACACGTACAGGATCTACCATCTTGCTATCTTACATACCAGGTGGGAGGCAGCCTAGTGTGCTGGAAGAAAGTTCGGATTTGGACTAAGATGGCTGGAGAACCTCACAGTTCTTCAAACAGAGTCCTGTGGCCCAGTGTTAAAATGGTCCACCAAACACTCTCTTACTTGGTCAACTGAGTGGCAAAGAATAGAGGCCCGGTAGCAGGTTGGGACTTTGTAGGTAGAAGTAAAACCTTCATTTTGCAAAGTCTCTTCTAAGAGATTTTATTTTGCCAAAGAATAGTAAATCATAAAAAGTGATTTAATGGAATCTAAAGATAACAGAAAGAAATGCATCCCTAAACATGAAAGGACATGCCCACAGTCTGCAATAATAATGTAAATTAGCAATACTAGAATAAATGAAAATTGAACAAATTAAGAAAACATGAAAACTGCTGACCATTTGCTACCAAAAGTGAGTTCTACCCATGGCAGTTGGGGCCCAGATTTGGGGTTCTGACCCCATCTTGGTTTTTAATTCCATGAGTTTATTCGTCTTTATCAGAATTAGACACTGAGGAATCCTAGTCTAGTAGTATGGTAACTAGAGTTTAACAATGACTAGCTGTAGGTTGCAAAATAGCCAGTCGATAGGTTTCGGATTGTTCCCAACCCAAAAGAAGGATCAGCTCCTGCGCTGTGGATGTACTGACCACAATGCCTGTCATTTCACATCACAGCCATGAACTGAAATAAATGCCACACTGTTCCTTGTAAGGATGCACATACAGTTAGGTGACGATTAGGAACAAATGTTAACAGAGGGCTTTTATTAAAATGTATGATAAATGAGCACTGAGAACTGAAGACTGTACTGGAAGTGTCTTCATCAACATTAGCCCTCAGACAACTTAAAAACAGTATCATCAATATACACATCTTCAGTTGCCAGCAGGGATCATACAGAGTCTCCAGACTGACTCTGCACCTCTCAAAAGATCTTCACAGCTCCCTCTTCTCAACTAAGTGTTAGGAAATTGATTTTGAGATAGCTCTCAAGACACTGTCTAGGTTACCCACAAACTCCTGCCTCAGCCTTTGGAGTACTTGAAACTAAACTTAGGCCACTTGTATGGTTCAGGAGATTGACATGCTGTCACGTACAAATGAAAGTTCTAAGAGACAAAGTAGAGATGAACACTGCAGTTGCTAACATTTGTTCTCTCTTTTACTTGCTAGTTCATACAAACACAAGGAAAAATTTGCATAAGTCTGATAAAGATATCATGTAGTCCTGGTCTCCAGTCTGTCGTCTGTGAAAAGGTGCAGCTGTACCAAAGAGGAAGCTGACTAAGACAATCAAGCCTGAGGACCAAAGCCTGGAGTTTTACCTTTACATCTCCAAACATAGCAGGGAAATCGTGTGTGCTAGTGCTGAGGTTGAAGTGGTAGAGCACATCTTCCTTCATTGTTGCTATGTTTGGATTTGAAAGTTGGATGAAGCAGTCACTGTTAGAAACAAAAAGAAAGGTTTATAGAGCATGGATGTGTAGTGGCCAGTGTTACCATGGATATGTTCCATTTACATGAGATGTGGGAGAGACATGATGGGGAAGAGGCACAAACAGACCCTAGGAAGAAGATAGCCCTACATTGTCAAGGGCCCTACTTCCCTGCCTCCTTCCTTTTAACTCTGCTTTGCTCCTAGAGCCCTGTTAGAAGGCAAACAGCAAAACCTCAGAAGAACCTACAAAATTATAAAGAGCAAATTGATAAATCATCTAATACACAGAATGCTAGTTGCTAGCCCACTCTGCTGTAGTCAGTACATAAACTTGACTATTTTGAAAGTAATACATTCATTATTGGAAATACAGACAGAAAAAGAAAAAGTCTCATCTGTTGCCAAAGATAACCTTTCCAAGCAGATGCCAATAATTACTTTTTCCTGACTTATTTTAGTTACCACTTATCAGAACTATGACACCAAGATTGTCTCAAGGGTATGAAGAGATGGCCCATGGTTTACAGCACTTGTTCTTGTAGAAGGACCAGCGTTCTATTCCCAGTACCCACACAATGGCTCACAACCATCTGTAACTACAGTTCCAGGGAATCCATTACCCTCCTCTGGCCTCAATGGGCACAAACATACATGCGGACAAAACACATAAAATAAACCTTACATTTTTTTCTTTAAAAAATTGTTAGGATGTCCCCCTGGGAGTTCCCAGACACTGAGCTACCAACAAGGCAGTATACAGAAGCTGCCCCGACACATATATAGAGGACTGCCTGGTCTGGCCTCAGTGGGAGAAGATGGGCCGAATCCACTAGAGACTTGAGGCTCCAGGGAGGGAGGGAGACATGGTGGTGGAGGGGCATCCTCTTGAGGACAGAGGAGAGAAGGAATGGGACGAGGAACTATGGGAGGTGGGACAATGGCTGGATTGAAATAAATAAATAAATAAATAAATAAATAAATAAATAAATAAATAAATAAATAGAAAGAATTGCTTTTTTAAAAAATTGCGGCCAGGTGTGGTGGCACACACCTTTAATTCCAGCACTTGGGAGGCAGAGGCAGGCAGATTTCTGAGCTCAAGGCCAGCCTGGTCTACAGAGTGAGTTCCAGGACAGCCAAGACTGCACAGAGAAACCCTGTCTCAAAAAGCCAAAAAAGAAAAAAAAAATTGCATGATGTAACTTCCTACCATTTCTCATTTCTTCAGAGTGACAATTAGAACATTTTGTATGTGACTCAAACTACTTTGACAGGACAATATGCTTCTGCTCTAAAGGGAGGTTGGCAGGCTTCATTTAAGAGATGGCCAGATGGTAAATCTGTCACAATCTGCCACTGTCTTCTGAAAGCAACAGAGACAAGAAAGACAAATGTGTGGTATTATACTTCAGTGAAGTTTATTTACAAACACAAGTGCCCCAGGACCAGATGATTCCTGCTCTAGCCTGCCAAGCTTCCTAGAGGCAGCCTCCAACAGTAGATGACTCCTGATTTCCAAATAGGAATCTCCTAGGCAGGATGAAGATAGTGCAGGTCTTTGAATATGGAGCAATTGTAGCTTCTGTTGCTTCCTTCTGAGTCTGACTTTCTGCCCAGAACCAACTGGTGCCACTTTCTCTTCAGTCTCAGTCATGAGCAGACAGGAAAGCAATGACCCAGGGACTGTGGCAATTTAGAAATACTGATGACCTCAATTTCACAATGATGTGAAAATGGTGTGTGTTGAGTGTGAACATTTTTCCTGAGAACTGTACTGCCAAGCTGATTTGGGGTTTGTTATGCTAAGTAATTGCTATGATGGGGTTTTGGGTACCTAACCCTGTTATAAGCCAAGAAGGACCTGTATGACTCCTCCCAGGGCTTCCCCGTCCTCCATGGGGTGCTCCTTACAATTACCTGTCTTGTTCACTAATTTTTTTTTTAATTTCTTTCCTTTCTTTGGAGAAAAGACATCCTTGTATCACAGACTAGCCTCAAACTTGCTACGTAGCTTTATGTTTTTGATATTCCTGAGTCGATCTCATCAGCACTAGATTATAGGTGTGTACCACCATGCCTGTTTTATGTAGTGCTAGTAACAGAACCCCCAGCATGCAAAGCATGAAAGCCACTCCCTCCACTCCTATTTCTTTTTCTTTAGACAGATTTCATTTTGTCGACCAGAATGGCTTTGGCCTCCTGAGCACTGGGGTCACATGCACATGCAATGCATCTGGCTATCTACATATTGTCTTTACTTATACAATTAATTTAATTATCCTTATCAAAATCTCCTGGAGACCATGCCATGTCTTGTTTATTTAACATACACAGACAGAGGAGACAGAGAGAGTCAGAGACACGCAAAGCTGAAGGCTGAGTCAGACTTGTTCTGATTTATTGCAACCAGTCCTCATTGCTTCTTTCTGCTAGTCAATCAACTCCAACAGCAATCGTTGCAGGCTCTGTCTTCTCCCTTGGTCCTCTTGATGCACCTTCCTTGTGCCTCAAGCCCCACTCCAGTCTATTCTCCTAGAGTAGTGTCCAGATTAAGTCAGCATATGCAAACTTTCAAGAGATTGCTATACAGAAGATAACCATAAGATTTGAAATAAAGTCAGAGCTCTCTTGTCAAGGGAGTAAGAAGTGGGTGGGCAGACTGCTTCATGAGCCAGTCATACATGCAGGGGGCACTGTTGACCACACCCTGGGCACAGGTGCCATGGAAACCTTGCTGAGGAAGACCAAGCACCTGGCCAAAGGCACAGTGTGCCCATCTGACATTCTCCTGACACATTTCCTGGCTTTTTATTGGTGGGAGGAAGCCCTTTTTTGCTTGTAGGACCAAATGCACAGCTAGACTTTCCCAGAAAGCATTTTTTTATCTCTAGGACCAAACTCCTGATCCTCTTCCTCCACCTCTCAGGTGCTGGAATTGCTTATGTGAGCCAACATCTTTCAGCCACTTAACCATATCCTCCTTCAGGATGTGCCAAACATGAAACACAAAAGAGAAGGGCCAACTTTATGCCGCGAAATGACACAACAGGATGTGATTAAGACAACTCAGCCACACAGAGAAAACCCTTTTCTTACTTGTCAATTCCAGGAAGAGCAGAATGAAGCAGGGTATAACCATGAGAATAGCAATGATTTCAAAATTCATTAACTCTGACATGGACGTGAGCTAGAACAGTCCCCAACAGAAATAACAAGTCGAAATAAACAAAAATATTTAGTCTACCTTATTTTCAATTGTATTTATCATGCTTATTGCCACCTTAATCATTTACCCCTACTGAAGCAACTGAAGCTGGATGGCAGCCACCTCACAGAGCCCCAGCAAGCAGATAATGGACACGGAAATTAGAAAGGTTCGGTGGACTTTAAGCCCATGCACAAGGCCTGAGGTATGTCTCAGAGTAGAATAAGCATTCACTACAGCATGCTCAAAAACCTAGGTTGGATGTGCATGAACATATGTTTACATACTAGAGTCAGAGAAAGACACAAATGTTTAGTTCTTTGACAAAGCCTAAACCTAAGAGAACTCATGAAAAGCACACACTTGAACTATGAAAAACTACAAAGCAGAAGGAAAACCATTCAAGATTCAGAAAAAAGACTGAGTTGGGAGGTACACAGTGGATTTTTATCTCAGAGAAAAATGCCATGTATAGAAGAAAACCTGTTAGACACATGGCTAAGCACTCCACTGTCTGCTCTTCTGAGTCACAAGTCCTGAGGGTTAAGGACCAAAGCTCCTGGACCTGAACTAAGTCCTCACACACCATTCTGAGAATCACACATTAGCACATGGAAAGAACTTGGGAAAGTGAGTCGATTAGAGGATGCTTAAAAACCAGCAAAGCACAGCCAAGTCAGCCCAGCTCAGGGCCAGTCTTACTTGTGATGGTTTTCAAGGTCCTTTGCTTCAGTTCCTGTAGCTGCCATGTTCTCACTGTAGGAGGACCTAGGGGGAAAACATCACAGAAAATAGCATCAGCCCAAAAGGAACTAGGGTGGTGAAGTATCATATGGGAAGTCTGTAAAATAGAAGAATTCTTCACATTTATATCATGTATACTATGGAAATGTAGGCATGTTCTGTTTGTGTGTGTGTGCAAGAGGGAGAAGACAGAGAGAGACAGAGAGACAGAGAGACAGAGAGACAGAGAGAGACAGAAAGAGAGACAGAAAGGGACAGAGAGACAGAGACAGAGATAGAGAGATGTGGTATGTGTGAAGTCCACAAGGGTAGACATCACACTTAAGTTGTTTGGGAATAAAGATCAAGTTTCCTAGGGTCCCATTCCAGCAACAACCAGGATTCCTTTGACCCTACCAACCTCACCGCTCTGCCTTGCCCTTCCAGAGTCTTCGACATCCTCTCCTGTTTAAGGACAGCAGAGGCTCCAGGGATTGGAACAGAGGTGGAAGAGCCTCTAGCTCCAGAGGAGGCTGTTCAGAGAGCAAACACATGAAGCTGATGTGGCAGATTTTGCAAGCTTGGCTGCTGAGCCCGCAGGGGAAAGCACCATACAGAGCCACAGTTGTTTCCTTGGGGCTCATCTGGGAGGTGAGCAAAGTGAAACCTCTGGAAAAGCTATGGCTCACAGGCCACTCAGGAAAACTGCAGGCTGTCCTTAGATCTTTTCTGAACCCAGGCTGAAAGACTCCTTTTCCATGAAATGTATTTATAACTATTATATCATAGCACACTGATCGTTTTCAGTATGGTAAACACCAGCTTGTTGTTATCCAACCAAGGAAGGAGCGAGTTCTGTTGGTTTTGTTGTGGTGATTCCAGAGGTAGAATGCAGGGAATTATATATATGTGCCAGGCAGTGCTCCATCATTCAGCTGCATCTCTATACTGGGAATGAAGTCCCTTCCTTCACCTTAAAATACATCCCCAAGTCAAGGACAGTGGAGGAAAAGAGCACTTATAATTGTCAGGAGGGTGGGGGAGGGGTAGCTTTGCCTAGAAGTCTCACATGAAGGACAGAGCTGGTAGGTAATGATAGAAGTGGTCCCTATGTTGTCCGTCAGGACAGGATGCTTGGTCATAAGTTGAGTCTTTCAATTTTTTTTATCATTTATGTTATTTTACTTTACTGGGGATGGGCATACCACATTGTATTATGTGGGAGGCAGAGGACAACTTGTAGGAATAAGTACCCTCCTTCCATAATGTGTTTTGGGGGTCCATCTCAAGTTGGCAGGCTTGGCACCAACAGTGCTTTCCTTCCAAGCCATCATGCTGGCCCCAGCTATTATTTTAATGGTAGAGTACATTATAGAGTTTGCCTGGGTGCTTTTGGTAGTGTGAGTAGTATGTAAGATATTAAGAGTGGGAGATCTCAGAAAGTACAGCAGTTATTTAGTTTACACCCATCAAATGCCCTCAGAAGTCTCTGAAATCACACAGGTATCAGACAACCTGTCAACACAAGATCACAGTGTATGTTCTAAGTTAAACTGAAATTCACCAGTCCCCATCCCAGAGTGGGGGTCAGGGGGTCACACAGACAAGCAGGATGTTCTTAGCTTCTCTCTAACTTGTTAGATATGAGTGATGTGTAGGCTATGACAACAGTTGCCCAATTGACTTTGGAAACACTCAAAGCCCAATTCTACTATAAACACATTTCAGGATAAAAGCCATGGCATCTGTCTTTGTATTGTGTCAGTCCCTTCAGCTGCCATAACTCTTGGATCAAATTCTTCTAAACTTGGCACATGGACACATGTTGTGTTTTTCATCCTGAGACTTAACACAGAGTTAACTAGGCCTATTGCTGGTTGAGTCAATCTACCCTGGGTTATGCCTTCTGGGCAGCTGGGTTACCACAGTCCCTCAGCCTTATCATGAGACCCAGAGAGAATCACAAAGGTAGGACGTTTATGCAAGACAATACCTCAGCAATTCCTAGATTAACTCACCACTGATTAGCCTGTAAACCTCAAGGCAAGATGCTGGAGGACAAGAAGAAAAACATCTTTTGAAACCACACCCCTGACCAACAGACAATTACCAAATTCTAGCCCAGCCCAGAAGAGAGCTGCTTCTCTGGTGCTCAGAACACTGAAGGCTCATCTCTGTCCTGTCCGTGCTTGGGCCAGAGCCAAAGCCAGTGAGCTAGGGCTGAGACCTCCCTTTTTCCTAATATGATTTGGTCTCATCCCCACCATTCCCATTCTATAAGGCCAGCTGTTTGTGTTAGAGAAGGAACTCTTGAAACAGCAAACATGAAGCCCATGAGACCACAGAAAAGAGATCCTCTGCTACAGAAGGCCAACAGCTTAGCAACACAAGAGGCATCCAAGACACAGACAAGAGCTGATCTCCAGACATTTGTGTCCCCTTGAGCTCCTGCCGGTGGCAGGGAGGAGGAAACACAGCATTCTGTAAATAGGAAGGTCCGTATGCCCTTCAGGAAGATCTATAGGAGGTTCACAGGAAACTACAGTAGTTGCTTTGATTTGGAAATGTCTTCTGTGGCCATCCCTTAAAATTGACCACCAGCTGTGGCACTATTGAGAGGTGGTAGAATTCCGAGTGAGAGTCTTGTGGGAAGAAGTCAGGAAATTGGGGATGCTGGCCTTCCTCACCCCCAGTCTCCCCACTCTATTGTTCCCTGGCCACCATGACTCGGAACTGGACTCTTTCACTGTGTATTCCCACCAAGGTGGATTGTACAGGCCAAACAGCAGGACTCGACAACCATAGACAAAACCCTCTAAAACAGCAAGCCAAAATAAACCTTTTTCTTCCCGTAACTGCATTTATCTTGGGAATATGTCATAGCCACAGACAGCTGACTTACAAGGTGGCATAAACATTTTGAAATCCCTTCTGAGTTTCTGAAATCCCTTCTGTCTAAAAGCAACACCTCCCCCTCCTGCATCCAAACCGCCACTCGTCTGTTCTCCTGAAGTCCCACTTAGCTTTTTATTTTTTATTTTTTGTTTTTTGTTTGTTTGTTTGTTTTTGTTGTTTTGTTTTTCGAGACAGGGTTTCTCTGTGTAGCCTTGGCTGTCCTGGAACTCACTCTTTAGACCAGGCTGGCCTCGAACTCAGAAATTCACCTGCCTATAGCATTTGGAAATCATTTGGAGCAGGGACAGGAGTGACAGAAAACATTATCCCAGCACTCAGGAGGCTGAGGCAGAAAGATTACTCTTGTCTGGGGGCGGGGGGGGGGCAGCCTAAAGGGCAGAATGAGTTTCAAGGTCAACCTGGGCTAAGACGCAAAACCAAGACCTGTGTGAGGGAGGGGGCATCAACATATCTAACAAAATAGCAAAACAGCAACAGTAAAACTCACAAAACCACACCAAGACCTGTGTGGGGAAGGCAGAAAGCCTCTAACAAAACAGAACAGCAACAACAAAACTCATTAAAAGCCAGCCCAAACCATAACAGTTGAAATACATTGTTTCTCCAGAAGCACCTTTTTGTTACCCTCCTCCTCCTCTTGGCCCTTACCATTCCTGTTAAAATTGAAGAGTCTCTAAATTCTAAGCACTTCCTGAGTCCCCTTCTTTGAACTTCTCCCATATTTGCGCGGACAGCAGCAATCTGTGCTCTTCAGTCGGCCTGTCTTTTCTCCTCTCATTTGCAGGCTTTGGGTAGCTGGGTTAAAAGGATATAGTTTTCTCTCTGACACTTAACTCCAACATGGATTTGAGGAGGAAGAGGGACAGCCAGAATGACAAAAGGTCAGACAGTCACAGGAAAAGCACACTCAGAGAGAGCAGGTTGCTGCTTAGTTCAACAGGAACAGGAATGGCATCCTAAGAGCTGACTTCTGGCAGAGATGACCCAAGGCAGTGAACAGTGTTGTTTCCCATGTGTGGGGCTAACAATGGCTTGTTTGAAGTCACATGACTCAGGAACTCAGAACTTGTACAGAGTCACCACAAAGAAGTCCTGAGACAGGAAAGAAAGTTGGCACTGGAAAGCATGAGGACTAGAACACACCCAGGGGAACTTTCTTAACTCGGGTTGCCTGCCACAAAACCTCCAGAACATCTGCTAATAATGCTTAGGATTTGGAACCAGCATTTTAAGAATGGGTGTAACTAGAGGAAACCAGGTGTCCCAGGAATGATGTCATAAGCTCAAAGCCTCATACACAGGTCACAACTCCCCTCAAAGGAACACTCACCTCTTGCCACCTAATCAGCAGTCTGTCTCTTTCTATGACTCCTCCACCACTATCCCACTGAGAGTCAGATTTGAGCTTAGCGCTCTTGGTCTTCTTGCATTAGCTACTTGGCACATTAGCTAATACTTGGTCCCTAAGTAACAGTGTAGGTGGGAATTACTGTCTACAACCTGGGAATTAACGATTAGGAAAAGCCCGGGATGAAGACCAAGATCACTGTCCAGGAGAGAGACTGGCCGGTCACGGTGAAGTCCACTGTGCAAAGCGGAAACATCTAAGGATGTGGAGAGGTGGCTCGGTTCAGAATGCTTCCAAGGAGGCTAAAGAGGCCAGGTTCAGTTTCTAGCACCAAAGTCAGGCAGCTCAGGACTACCTCTAACTCTGGCTCCAGTGGACCTATCTGATGCTCTCTTCAGACTTCTGCAGGCACACACACAAGTGACAGACCCACACGTGCACATAAATAAAGACTAAAAAATTTAAAAGGCGGTCTAAGAGAAAGCAGCAGCCCTGGGCACTGTATGGGGGTGGGGCAGTCTCTGTGCCTTCATCCTGACACAGAGTTGCCAGAACAGATGGCTGTACCAGCTACTCCATGGGTGAACTTTGACCTCAGTACCTCAGGAAGAGGTCACACTGATGCTAGCTTCAGAAAGCATTTCCTCCAACACCAACAACTCCAACTTCATCTCTGGAGGGAGGCGTTCACCTGTCTTTAAGACATAGGCTGCTACACACACTGACAGGACCTGCTGGTTTAGCCCGCCCTGAAGGGCCTCCACAAAACACCTCTCACCCTCTCCATACATCTTCATTCCTCAGCTTGCTGGGGCCAGACTGACTTAGTAATGAGATTTTAAATTTTGATTTTTAATCTTTAAGGTATTACATCAGTCATGAGGCTGGGAGAGATGGCCAGATGGTTGAGAGCACTGGCTGCTCTTCCAGAGTATCTGGGTTGATTCCCAGCACCCACATGACAGCTTACAACTGTCTATAAGTTCAGTTCCAGGGGGTGTGACACCCTCACACAAACAAACATATGTGCAGGTATACTACCAATGCACATAAAAGAAAAACATAATCCTAAGAAAAGGATATTAAAGTCAGAAAAATAGAATATTTAGTTCAATCCATAAAGATTTAGAATTCTTGGAATGGAAAGTATGTTAAAAGTAAATGTGTGTTTTAGTAGTGTATGATGGAGGGGAGGGGAGGGGAGGGAAAGGGAGGGGAGAGGAGGGGAGGGGATGAAGGCAGCAAAATATCTAACCAGTGCTTATCTGTAAAAGGAAAGGAAACCCTTAAGTTTCTTTTCTTTTTGTTACAAATAATTTTTATTTATTAAGATAAATTTTTAAGATTTCTGTAATCAGTAAATACACCAAAAAAGCACATTTTTTACAAACCGCCAAAGTAAAGAAAATCTGAAGCACCTAATGCTTACCAGTGCTGAAAATATAGAAAACCAAGATTACAACTTGTGCCCAAGAAGCACATTAAAGATACGCGCGGTAATGAGGGTTCTACTGAGACCAGAAGGTCCGCTTGGCCTCTGAAGAAGGAAAAAGAAACAATAGCTGACTGGCTGAGAAATGGGGGTGGTTTAGCCCAAAATGCAGATGGGGCATAAACTGCACAAGCTGAAAGAGATATCAACAAAGGCAGGCCCTGGGAATCGCTCCTTACAGGCAAAGACAGCTTAAGACAGCCCTCCATTCAAGGAAGTCACCTTGTGTGTTTAAAGGACTGGGTTACAGCATACGAATGGATCCAATGTTTTGTTTTCGGTTTTTGTTTTCTTTTAAGCCCAGATAGCCCCAGCAAGAGAAAAATAAGGCAAAGAGAACTACAAACTTGGATCAAGAAGGGAAGGAAGGACAGGGAGGGGATAGAAAATAGGAGGGAATAAGTGTGAACTGACATGTAAAGTACCCTTCACTGCCTGTATGAGTAGCCTCTGTCTACCCAGATTCCGTGTTCATGGGTAACACTGTCAGAGACCTATGTCCACGTAGCGAGAAGGCTTCCAGAGTGTCAGGGACCACCAGTGAATCACTTCGCCAAGACCTGAGAGAGAGAGAGAGAGAGAGAGAGAGAGAGAGAGAGAGAGAGAGAGAGAAGAGTGAGAAGGACCGCAGAGTCCTAGGCTCACGCTGCCAGGTCTTGCAAGAAGGTTGTCACAGAAAAGGAGCAGCTGAGGCAGGTCCCGTGCAAATCAGTGACATTTAATACACCGGAGGAGAGTTTCCCGGTTGATCTGCAGCCAAACAACTTGGAGCCAATACTTTATGAGATAACATTTGGTAAATCAATTACAAGGAAATCCATATGAGTGATCCAAATGAAACTTTGTCCCGTCCTTCCTGAAAAGAGGAGTTACTCCCCGTGTGGGACTGGGTATGAAGACCCTGAGAGCCATTCACCTGCTCATCCCTCACCTACGGTCCCTCTCACCTGTCACCAGCCAGACCCACACCTGGGCGACTCTCACTGCCTTGCACCTACCTCGCGTGGGCTCGCTTCATCTGTGCCCTCTTCCCCGTATACCCCCCCCCGCCGCACATGCACACGCACAGGGGGGGACTTCACGTCTCCCCAGTGTGGCTCCAGCACCTTCATCTGCTGAGAGAGGTCATCTGCTCACACCTAGCAGAGCATCCCGAGCGGGCTAGAGCTTTGCGCTCCGCCAACTTTTACTCCTCTCTCCAGCCACTCCCTGCGGGGTCTTATAACGACCGCCAGAGTCGACCTAAGCTTCAGTTCCCACCTATATAGGCAGGAAGAGCCAGAGAGCAGCCCTCAAAGCACACCACTCACCGCTCAGTCCCCGCTGGCCGCGCTGGAGCACTGTGAGAGAGAAGTGGCGCGCCAGACCTTTTAAAAGGACCAGAAAGGAGAACCTAGCTGTGGGCAGGCTTGCCTCCCCTGATCTGTCACCCGCAGCCCCGCCCAGAGGTCTCCGCCTGGCTTTGGCTCCGCTGGAGGGCTCAGCTGAGGATAGCAAGCGGACCTGCTCGTCGGAACACGCCCCGACCACACCTTCTCTAGCTTCCATTCCTTCTACCCGAACCCGGAAAAGTTGTCCGAGAACCTTCACCTTCTATTTCCCTTTCCTTTGGGGATAACTGACAATTTTAAGTTATCCAGAGCCATCCCTGTAACTCTATAGCCTCTCTTACTATAGATGGAATCATACCCAAGTTGCTATCTCTGTTCCACTGACGAAGAAAAAATCTGGAAGTCGCTGTATGGCTACCCAAGGTCACCTCTAGTGTCGGGGTCCGGGTCCATTTCTCTAGAAATGATGAAGGAATGTACCAGAGATGATGGCCGTGTGGACGTGCTCAAGAATGCAGAGCTAGGCTGTTGTAAACTGTGTCCTTTCAGTATCTCGTGCCAGTTCCTGTTTTGTTTTGATTTTGATTTTCTTCCCCTCCGGGTCCTTCCTGATCCAGGGATATCCTCAGTAGTTATGGGACAGCCAGGGGAGCGCTTGCCCAGTAGGGGAAATGACTCATTCATTCAGTCACAGCTATCTGGCAGAAGGCACCTCTGCCCTGCCCTGCCCTGTGACTCCCCACCCCCAGCTGCCATCCGGGCCAGCCAGTGGCCTCTAATTCTCACACAGTTCCTAGCTTGGCTTCTCCAGAGAGCAGGCACTTTGGCAAAAGGACAACAAGGCTTGGGAATGAGGGGGAGGAGCAGAGTAGAGCAGGCAACCATCTCTCTTTGCCTCCCTCAGGGACCTGGGCTCCTGAGCATGAGCCCTAGCAGAACTGCCTATGATCCTGCTTCTGAGGAGACCAAGATCTCTCCCATTCATGTCTAGGAATCTACAAGTGAAACCAGACTCAGAGTGGACACAAAATTGTATCAGCCAATTTCTATTCCACTCCTAAAACCATCATCAAAATCTGTGGCAGAGAAAAGCTAGCACACACAGCGCTTCCTCAGCTGCTCTGCTTCTGGCTGAAAAAAAAAATCAAGGCTCAAGGTTGTGAGCCTGCATCCCCGGGCCTTGGTGGACCTCCATTAAGCTTTGACATAAACAAGGGAGGGGGGCGTATCCAAGGCAAGGCAGCACCAGAGAATAAGGCTCCATTACTGTCAAGTAACAAAAACCTGGAAAGCAACTCCCAACTATGTCATAGTCACCTAAAGCAAATACTGTTTTAGAGAATAACCACCTGGCCTTTCCTTAACTGATGCTCTTTTCCCATTCCTGGGCCAGGTGCTGGTAAGAGCTTCCCCTCCCATGATTGTAAAGATGGGTGTGAGAAGAGCAGGAGCCCTTTGCTATCTCGTCTCACCCCTAAATCTACAAATGCACGTTTTACAAGCCTGTGTTCTGTTCATTGTAATTCTAGTGCCAGCAAAATTGAAAG